>VZRL01002562.1:657281-709720 GCA_013397895.1 Origma solitaria | reverse complement strand
CCGGTCCCGGGCCCGGCAGGAGGGCGGCTCCTGTTCCCCGGAGCAGGCTCTGCGTCTCGGGCAGGGTGCGGGGACCTGACGCTCTCCTTCCTTCCCCCCTTTCTCTGTGGCTCCCACTCTCCAATGGAAAAACCTCTGGGTTTAAAAAGCCAGTGAAATCTGTTTACTCTTTATTTCCAAGTCACAGGATATTCTGAGTTGGAAGGGACACACAAGGAGGACCAGGTTGAGCCCTTAGGTGAATGGCTTACCTGTGGACTGAATTCACAGTCTTGGTATTCTGAGCACAGTGCTCCAACCAAGCCAATCTCAGGGTCATGGAGAATGTCGTGCCTGGGATGGGAATAGCATGTGCCAGCAAGGAAATTCCTATGCCAATGCTGTTCCATCTTTTATGCTAATGCTGCTTTACAAACCAGCCCCTGGAATGTCCACAGGGCAGAGCTCCATGGCCGGCACCTGACCATGGAACAGCAGAGGTGAACAGTTGTGTGACAGCACAAAACTCTGCCAATAACCCTGATTTTCCTGCCCTTTCCAGGATTTCCCCAACGGCTGTGAAGGTTCTCATGCGATGTCCCTTTGCAGGGAGAAATAACCAAGGCAAGTCCTGAGGGTTCACTTGGTCCTGAGTGTTCTGGAGAGTGTCAGGGCTGATCCCGCCTGCAGAGGGGCATTTCCTGCAGGTGAGTATTTACAGCCCAAATTCACAGTGGCTGCTGAAGCTGGGGCTGCTTTTGGGGCCTAGAGGTGGACAGACCACTCAGCAACTCCTGCTCCCTGCTAAGAATGTTCCTTGGTGTTCTGTCTGTGTGCCCCAGCTGGCCAGGACTGTCCTTTGTATTTCCAGGGGAGGAGCTGTGCCTGCAGTGTCCTTCCCATGGCATGCAGTGTGCAAAACACACGTACTGGGAATGGGTGCTTGGATGGACATGGATGAAAGTCTGCTCGCAGCTCCTCAGCCATGGGCTGCTCTGAACAGGCACCCAGAGATGCTTCACCCCAGATGGACCCCACTGACACCCCAAAAATACCCCAAGAAACAGCTGGCACCTGGGAATGTCAGCACGTTGTGTTTGTGGAGGGGCTCAGACAGCAATTCCTGGTCTGACCTCCCGGAGCTCCCAAAGACCTGTCAGGTATGTCCCACCCACCCCCATCCCTTCCCTTCCAGCCTGAGGACATCATCCACCAGCAGCCTTAAAGCCGAGGCAATCTTCCCTCACAGAAATTAAATCCCAAGCAATAGCCCCTGGAGATGCTTTAAAATAAAAGGTTAGAGTCAGATGATGTTTTCTTTGGATTAAGTTTGGAGTTTTTTGGGGACCCAGCTGAAACTGGAGAAGTGATGGAAAGTTTTAACAGGTGGGTCAGACCTGAGGAGCCCTGAAGGCAGGGATGTGCCTCGCTTTTCTCAGGGGAAAAGAACTTCCAGAGGCCACTCCCTGAGGCTCTGAAATGAAACCACCTTTTGCAGGGAGAGCTGTCCTCAACGAGGCTGCCTCAGCACGGGCCAGGAGCGCACCCAGCCACTGCCTTCTCCTGCTTTAAAATATCAACTGGAGCCCGACCTCAGGGGGGTGAAATCAGCTGAATTCTAGGGAAGTGCCCCACAGGAACATCACTGGGGCTGGAACATCACTAAATAGCAAACTCTATGGAATAGAAACCTGTCACTCTACCAACCCCAGCCCGTGCCAAGCACACTCCCTCACTTTCCCCCATTCTGGATTCTGGCTCCAATACAGTCTGAGTTTTCCTCTATTTTCCATGTCCAGAGACAGGAAATTGTTCTGGTCAGGGTGTAAGACTTTAAACTGCACATTGATCTGGGGAGCTGTGACTGGGATTCCAGCAGGGAATTCATTGGTTTACAAAGAAAAACTATTCCAGGGAACAGCACCATGAAGTTGGGACCTGCTCCTTCACCACATGGTGTCAGCAAAAGAGAGAAAACACAAAATGTGCATCTGAAAACAAGGATAAAATGATTCCTCCTGCTTTTAGTGGGACCAGGGTTAATTCTGCCCTGGAATGACAAAGAAGTTCTCCCTCAGACCCCCAGAGACCCCTTGAAAATGGAAAGAGGGAGGGAGGGCATCTCTGCCTCACCTGCCGGGAACAGCACAGGTCCTGCATTTCCCAGGGACTGGGAATGTGTCTGGAGCCAAAAGCACTTTCCCAGGCAGGAAGGGCTTTTGTAAAGCACCACTTCTGGGAAGCAAAGGGCTATGGAAGAAATGGCGTGTGCATTTACAATAATAAAAGTCATAATATTGGGAAAGAGCAATAAAGGAAGCAACAATAATTCCAAGGGAGCAGGAGGGATGCTAAGCTTTAAACAGGGTTTGAGTGAGGCAGCATCTCCTGGGATTTCTAGAGCACAGCTCCAGGTCTGCGACTACAGGAGCAGTGCAAACTCCTACTGTCCAATCCCTGCATTTGCCTCCTGCCAGCACTCAGACCCTCAGGCGTGTTTGGCTGCAAGTGCTCCAGTGTGCTGCCTCGAGGGACTGGGAAAATTGGCATTAAACCCCTTCCCCTAAACAGGGCTGGCTCTGAGCTCTGGCTGGGGAAAGCATTTGGCACCCCTGGCATTTCAAGAAGATCATTTTCCATCATTTTGAAGATACACTGAATAAAACCAGGGTAGCTATAGAAACCTTTCTCCATAAGGACAGCCCCAGGGAATACACAGTTCTTGCTATGCCTGCTCAAACAAACCAGCAGCCACCTTTTGGGGACAGACTCCATACTCTCGTCTCCCTCCCTGGCTGTAAAACACTTGCAAAGGCTTTGCAGTTCATACAAACTTGTCAGCATTTGGATACTTAATTTAAAGTTCATAGATAATAAGGAATTGAAGTGTCCTAAAGGTACCTCCACTCATACTTTAATTTTAAGCTTTCTACCACCAACGAATTTGGCTGTTCGTTTGTTAGGAACACCCTACTTCTGCTTCTTTAGGCGTCTCCAGGTGGGAGATCAAAGAAATGTGGACAAAAATTTGGAATGCATCTTCCAAGTGAAGTTCCCTGCTAGGAAATGACTCCAGCTCTCTGCTACCTCAGGCTCTTTTCAACAGCCTGGCCCTTCAGGGCTGCAGACTCTGAGCTATACAACTTGGGAGCTGGCAAGTAACAGCAGCTGTGCTCTCATCCCAGCTGCACACAACAACAGGGGTTGGAGGCTGCATTTGGACACAGCAGGCAGGTTTGGGCCACTTCAAAAAGCTTCAATCCCTGTTTTTCAGAGATTCAATCACAGATAATGAGCTTTTCACATTAAGTGTCTCTTAAGGCACATTAGAACCCAAGCAAGAAAATGGACTCCAACTCTTTGTTCTGGCTTCATGCCCTGAATTCCAACGGGACAGACAAGTCCCTCTCCTTGGAAGGGAATGTCTCCTACCTGCACCTGTGCCTTCCCCAGCCTTTGGTGGCCACTGTCTCCATCTTCCCACCCCTCATCATCTTCCTCCTTGGCAGGCTTGGCTTCCTCATCCTGCGGAGCAAACACAGGGGCAGTCACCAGCCTGCTCAGCCCAAACCTGGGCAGCAGGGATGGACTGGTGGCACCCTCTGGATGCTCACCCCTCTGCTGGGCACCATCCCTGCTCCACAGTCCATTCCCATTCCTGCCTTGGCATCTCCTTTGAATGGCATGGTTTGCCACAAACGTTTGCTCTGCTGCTTTTTGGGACATCACAGACTCCCCTGAGGCAGTGGGCAAAGCTCCTGTTCCCACACCCTCGGCCTCCCAAAGCCCTGCTGGGTGCCTGCACAGAGCACAGCAAACGCTTCAGTTCCTACTGAAATTTCTTCCTGTGCCCATCAATCCAGAGAAATCGTGGCTACCCCAGCCCTGGAAATGTCCAAGGCCAGGCTGGACGGGGCTTGGAGCAACCTGGGCTAGTGGATGGAAAGGCAGGGGATGGAATGAGGTGAGCTTGAAGGTCCCTTCCCACCCAACCCATTCTGGAATTCCAGGATGATTCCACCATCTCTCCCTGCATTTCTTTTACATCACTTCCTCTCAAATTTAAATTCCCAAATTTAGATAATTTGTTAAAGGAATAATTTAAAAATTATTCAGGAATAAAAAGGGGAGTGCCAAACATACAAGAATCATTTCTATGTCCATCAAATTCATCAGGAAGCTATTTCCTAATCTCTGTCCTTGTTTTGCTTTCCTGGAAATCCTTATGATCTCAGTTTCTCTAAGAGATCTACTGGGATTACAGGAAAATTCGCTCTGTCAGAGAGTCAGGGGGGTTTGCAACACTTGCTCCTGTGCATCTTTATCCTTTAACCAGCTTTCCCCAAGAACACTTTCACGGAAGAAGTTTGGAATTACCTGAAATGGATCAACCTCATATTTTTTCCCCATTGTTCTCCAACAATTTCAAAATTCTTGGAATTATCCTCAAATGTGTCCTAGAAAACTCCTGTGAAACTGTCAATCAGAAGAACATCTTGAGAAAACCACCTCCAGCAGCAGCCAAAACATGCCACTGCTGTTCTTACCTGGTCTCCAGGTGCTCCTGCCAGGGCTCCCAACAGCCATTGCCATTCCCAGCCAAGTGCTATGGGAGGCACTCCTGATGTCCATGAGGGTGAGGAGGCATTTTGGATGTTCTTTGCTGTGGAATCAGACAAGAGAGTGTAAATGATCTTTACAGTCCCTTCCAAGCCAAACCGGCCCGTGATTCCATGGTGTGATCAGTGCCTATCCCAATTCCATTCCAGAAACATCCTCCCACTAACCCAGAACTTTCCTTGCTCTGCACCACACCAGGGATGTGCTGCCCAGTCCCCGGGCAGGGATCCCTCAGCATTCCCTGCATCCCTCAGCATTCCCTGGATCCCTCAGCATTCCCTGGATCCCTCAGCATTCCCTGGGATCCCTCAGCATTGCCTGGATCCCTCAGCATTCCCTGGATCCCTCAGCATTCCTTGAGGATGCTGTTCAAGGCTGAACTTGTGGCCTCAGCACTCTGAAATGCCCAGTCAGCCCCAATTCCAGTCAGGAAAGTCTCGAACAGCAGTGTGGGGTGTTCCCTGTCCCATCCCACCATTGGCACAGCTCAGATAGAATGTAACTGACTTACTGGGTCTGGAATTCCTGCCTCAAAAAGCAGGTGTTGGAATATCCTCTCCTGGGAATACCCAGAACACCAGGAGGGTCCCTGGAAGCCACAGGTCAGGGGCAGAGTCAGATGAACAATCCTGAACTGGTTTTCCAGCCTATGGCTGCAACAACTCCAAAGCTGTTCCTTCCCCTTGGGGCAGCCCAACAAAGCATCCCCATGGATTTCTGACAGGACAGACCTGGCAGCTCCAGGCTACCTGGCTCCTCCCAAAGCCAGGCCAGCACTCCGAGAGGCCCTAAGGAATGAACAGGAAAGACCATCTCAGGCTGCACACCACTATTTCTAACAATAACACCAAAACCAGAGACTTGACTCTTACCTTTTCTTCCCAGCACTTCCTGGGCAGCTCTGAAGAGCCTCACATTCCTTGCCTTCCATGCCTGCTCCTTTTCCAAGACATTTGGAGGCACCCAGTGGCCACCACAGCCCTGCCAGTGCTGCTGTTCACACGGCTGGGTGATTCCAGCCCCTCTTTGTGGCTCATCTCCCTGCTCAGGGTCGTGCCGCTGCCCCCGACTCACACACAGCGAGGCACAGGCTGTGTTATGCAAAACCTGTGTTTAATGTGTGTTCAACATCAACTGGGCCCTGAGGCCAAAGAGACCACACAACCAGGTTTTGGTACCATAGCGCTGACTCCTGGCAGCCTGAACACAGAACTCCCCACCAAAGCCAAGCAGCAGCTCCAGGACAGCAGGGAGACAGAAATCAGTGTTCAGTGATCAGCCAGGCCCAAATAAAAAGTGCAAAAAAGCCCCCTCAAGCTCTAAAGGACCACCAGAACCAGCAGCTGCAGAGATCAGGACTGCAGTGCTAAGGCAGAGTCACATTTCTATCTTTTGTTGTTCAAACTCTGTTTTAATAAACCATTAAGATGTAGGTTCTGTAACCATTAAGATGTAGGAGGTTTACAGACTGATCTGCCCTCTTGGAATGGGAATTCTGTAGCTGCCCAAGCACCTTCATAATATCCCAGCGCATTCCAGCTCCTCACTCACACTCTGCAGTCACACTTCATATCAAAATCTTCACACAAACACTTTGAACACTGTTCGTCCCACAATACACACTTGAAAAATGCGTCTAAAGATTTTTCTTCCCTTCAAAATAAAGTCTCTTGATTTAGAGGAGAACAGGACTTCTTAAGTACAGATGTAGCACTTATTAATTCAAGTTCACTGATTGGCTTTCAAGTCATTTCTTCCTCTTCTGCTTTAGATCTTTAGTCTTCTTAAATTTCTTCTGCTGCTTGGGTCCTCTTGCTGTTTCTAATTTTCTTTTCTTCTCACTGGGAAACAGGAAAAAAACAGCTGTTAAAACTACACTGGATTGCTGTCCAGGTGGGAAATTTTTGTTGTAAAATAGGAGTGAAGGAGCAAATACACAATTTCTTGGGTCATTTAAACCTGGTGCTAGAAAAAGCACAAACAAGAGCCTGACTTAGATTTTATAGTGTCTTCAGATTCTCTAACCCAGAAGATCTTGATTTTTAGCTCTTGTCTTTGCTTTCCAAAACTTTATCTGTCCCAAATGGGGCACCTGGAATTTAGAGTACCTACCACAGAAATGACCGCTGGTAGTTTTGCACGTACAGTTCTGCTCCTGCACTGGATTCTGACTCAAGCACACGCAACAAAATTCCAAGTTTTATGAGCAGTGAAAAGACTCTCTCCTATCTAGGCCTCTGGAAACTCACAGCTTCCAGAATTCATGGAAAAAGCCATTAAAGGGTGAAATAGGGGTCACATAATGTCAGGAACCCCAGGAAGGGGAAATAAGTGAGGAGGGGAAGTCTCAGCTATATATCCCCAAGGAAAAATATGGGGAGATTCCATGCTGGGCAAGGCAGAAGAAAGAAGATGGATGAAAAGGAAGGAATCGTAGGAACACAGACATTTTCCAGGCTCAAGCTCACATTTAAAAGAATTCTTCCTCCCTGAATTTGCATTTTCTCCAGTCGCACCTCCAGGGTAAGTTCCCAAAGCAAATGGGACAGTCAGGTGGAATAAGTGACCCAAGGGAGGAAGTCTCAACTTCTGTGTGGGATCAGATCACCAGAAATAAAGTCAGGACTGACAAACAAGTTCCATGAAGAGAGGACTACCCTCAAGCAACATAGAACCACGGAGGAGTAGAGCTCGCAGGTGCTCACACCCCAATTTCTCCAGAAAAAAATGAGGATCTGTCCAGGACACTGAGTTCATTTAATTTGCATTTAACCCTTAGGCTTGGCTCTTTTTAGGAAAACATTGTAACAAAGCCAGCAGGAAAGACCAGAGAGATCTGTGGAATATTTGAACTTCCTTAACCTTTTCAGGCTGACGACAGAAGCGTTCTGTCCTGCTTTGCTCAGCACCTCGCTCCACTCCTCGTCATCACCCCGGATAATGTACCTAAGCGGGAAAGGCAAAGTCAAGTCAAATTGTTAGCACAAAGGGAAAAAACCATAAAAATGAGGTGTTTCTACCTTCAAGCATACACTACTCTACCAACAAAGCCCCTGTGTCAGCACCCCACCAAATCAGGTCCAGAAAACACACACAAACCCAGGCTGGCAAAGCTGGCATGGGACAGTTTTTCTGGCTCAATCTGGGAAAAACTGAAGAGCTGCAGCTTGCTTTTGGAAAGAGAAATGAAGACAACAATTGCTACTCAAATAAGCTAACGTCCTGCGGCCCTTGTCTGGGCACTCAAGCACCCTGGAAATTACAGCCAGATTTAAAAAGGCAAAGCAATTGTGTAGCAAAATGGAGTGGCTGCTCTCCATCTCAAGTTCTTGGAGACTTAGTGTAGGTGAGGCTTTGTCCACACAAAGCTGAGAAATGCTGGATAAAGCCTCAGAAGTTTTTTATAAGCTGATTGAAAAGTGTTCAAAATAGATTTTTTTCTCTTTCTTCTCATGGAGGAGAACAAAATTTTTTCTCAGTCAGAAATAGAAGGGAACATGATCCAAAATTACAAAAAGGTGTGTAGCACTGTCAATGCTAAAAAAAGGGAATTAAAACTTTAAAAACATTCTGGCTGTATTATTTTCCCTATGTGACTGACTTGCAAGTCACTTCAAATTACATCCATTCTTGTCCTTTCTTCAAACGTGAACATCAGATTCAAGGAAGCTTTTATTCCTTTTCCCAGATTTAACAGAGTTCAATTTAGAGCCAAACCAGAGAACTTTCCTGGGACATCAGCACAGCCAACAGGGTTTATAAGACAAAAAGTGGGAAGGGAGAGAGCAGAGAGAGAATCAGTGGCATCTGTAACTCCTGTTGGTCCAGAAAGAGAGAAATCTGCTGACCCTTCAAGTAAAAGCTCTGGTTGGTTGCTCTTTTTGTGTTGATTTGGGTTTTTTATTAATGTTTTTCCCATTGCTGACAGTACACACCGTCATTTACTGATTTGTGCACAAATCCCAGCAAGACCCAGCACTGCAGCCAGGGAAAAACTGGATTTGAGATGCAGGCAGATGAATGCTTACTGTGTAAGGTCCATTTCCTTCAGCTTCAGCACTTCTTGCTTGTGCTTTTCTTGGAATTCCTTGGCAGCCTCCTCCTGCAACAGGACAGCACAAGTGCATTATGCCCTGAGGGCAACAGTGACTTTGGAATGGGACTAAAATGCCTTTTCCCACAAATACAGCCCCTAAAACAAGTACCAGCTGATCCTGAATAGCAGGATCTCTCTTTTACATCATTCCATTTTTACATGACTTGTGTACATATACTTGCCATTTTCTGTGAAAAGCCCACACTGCAGCTTAAAGCACAACTCCACGTGCACATAATGCAAACCTGTCAGGTTTGGACTCCCTCGCAGGGACAGACCTGGTGTGAAACTCTTTCCATCCAAGAAAATTCAGATTACAATGCTTCTACACTCAAGGGAACTCCCTGAAGTGTTTACAGATGAGCCAGGAATAAAGTTTGTCATTACCAAATCATCATTTAAAGATTTCAGTGTTGGCTCCATCACAACATCCTTTGTTGCTGCCATCTGCTCCTCCACAGCTTTTTCCTGGACTGTGTTGAACAGCTGAAAATGAAATAACCCAGCACAGGTAAGACTTGGTTTGTTAAACATCATTTATCACCTCTACAATGAACTCCTAATGTAAGACTTCAGGAGCTTTGCTATCCTGAACCTTAGAGAGAAAGAAAACCAGAAACCAGATCCAAAACTTTTCAATTATTTCACTGCTCTTCAAGTCTACCTCTAGATAACACTGGGAAATAATTTTACCTTTTTTTCCAAGAAAAGCTGAGACACCACCCGTGCACTGAGCAATAAAATGGCTCAGGTAACATGGGTTGTCTGCTCAGTAGTTTGGACAATTCAACGTGCAAAACCATAAGATAAGCACTCTTATCTGGGAAATCACTACACAGAATCATGAAATGGTTTGGGCTGGAAGGGACTTTAAACATCGGCCAGTTCAAAACTCCCTGCCACAGGCATTTAAACCAATGCCAACCATTTTCCTGCTGGGATTCTCCCCATCTTACAAGGGCATTTCAATCAATGCCAACCATTTTCCTGCTGGGATTCTCCCCACCTTACAAAGAGGTTTATGGTCAGTAGCTGGGGACACGTTAACGATGCCCAGTTCTGATTCAGCTTTCTCTTAGCGCCATGATTTCTGTTACCATTGGAATTATGGTGCAAGGCTTGTCCTGCTGCTCTCACCTGCACTACCTTGCGGATGATCCTGTTGAAGAGTCCCATCAATTGACTGCTGGGCAGCTCCAGCTCCTTTTCCAGCTGCTCCAGAGATTTATGCTGTAGGCCAATCCCTAGAAAAAGGGCCTGAGGGAAAGACACGTATTTCAGTCACAGAGCACATACAAACACGCATTCCCCACGACATTCCCTGTGTTTTATCCCCAATTCCGCGCTGCACTCCATCCATACCCACCGACTGTGCAGCAGAGAGGGAGATATCTCCCATCTGGTTGAGGAAGAACATCCTGGCAATGGTGGGAACCATGTCCATGATGAGGTGGTAGTCCACCATGTTGCGGGAGTACATCTCCAGCCTCTTCAGGTCATATGGGATGAAAACTGACTCCAGTTCAGCACGGCTGATGGCTGGTGTGAGACAGAAAGACAGCAAGGTCAGGAATGTTCTTCAGAGCTACTCAGGATCTGTGTTTAACATTTAGTTAGGTATTTAATGTTTTTCCTGTGGTTAAGGAAACACCCCTGGGTTCCCTTTCCAACACAATTCAGAATTCAGTAACACTGCTGTCTGGGGTTATCCCAAGCCTTTTCAGGCAGGCAGATGTCCCCATGAAAAACTGCCAAAACAGACCAGCTCACCAACTTAAAAATGCCAGAGAGACTCAAAAATAGTGAGAGCTGAGAAACTGCCCAGTCTTAAACAACTCACACCGGTTTTGCTGGAAAAGAGGTTTGTTCCTTGTAGCAGTATAAAAACCCCTCTAAACCAAGACAGACACCAAAACCTCACAAGACACAGACACCAGAGGACCCTCCTCTGTTGAGCACCTTGAGAAAACAGCAAATTGCAGGTGCCAGGCTCCATCCATACTCTGTCATGCATTTACAGCTGTCACAGTCAGAGTACTCACGTGCTTGGGGCTGCTGTCTGATGTTTTTGTTCTGTATAATATTCAGTGCCAAGGAGGGAGAGAATGTGCTGAACTGGTAGGAAAGCAGGGAAAGGAACCGTCTCCTAAAATCTACAGGGCAAGAGGACAAAATAAATTACCCCTAGATCAATAAACACCCCAGAGGGATCTTCCAGAGTTAGCAGGATCAGAGTTACCTTTCCAGAATGCAGTGAGCCAAGGCTCCTGCTCGGAGTCCTCTTCATTCAGCATCTTCAGCATGATGCAGGAATGCTCCCCAGTCAGGTCATTCTGATAAATAAGAGACAATTCTGTGATTCTCTGATGGATTTATTTCCCATCACCCCCATGAACCTTTTGCACTCTGTGCTCAGCTGAGGAAGGGAAGTATCTTCTAAATCAACACCACCACATTTATCAACTGCTACTGACCACCTCCACCTAATGGAAAACCTATGAACTTCTAGAATTTGGTAAATCTCAGCTATTTTACCAATAACCACATTAATAACCCTCAACAGCTGCACCTTTGCTGTAATTTTTTATGTGCAAACTACTTGGAGGCCCACATTCACAGCCCTAAAACTCTACTCCTTAACTACAGGCCCAAAGAACAAAAATGAACATAAACCAAGCCCTAGAAGGAGCTCAGAAAACCTTCCTGCCCCCAAACCACTTCTCACAGAATCTACTGGAATACACGCCCAGGGATTTCAGCAGGGCTGGATTTTCACTCAGGAGCAGTGTGGTACTTACTGGGGTCTGCCTCAGATAAACTGGCACAAATCCAGCACGCTTCCAAAACCTGGCGAAAAGAGGGAACTCACTGAGGATGTTGATGGCACAGTAATAGATTGTGGTTAAATGCAATTTATGTGCTGTACAAGGACAGCTGGCGAGGATCAAGCACAAGGCTCTGAGACACCCCAGCAATGAGTGCAAATGAACACTGACAGAAAGCAGGAACAGCATCTACCTGACTGAGGATCTAGCTCAGGGCAGTGAAAAGTTATGACTGTGGTATCAAAAAATGAACAAACTTTAAAGGTGCTGTGAAAGGCGTTTACATTATTCAGGAAAACAACCACCAGCTCTGAAGTCAGCAGCAGCTCAAGTTTCTACAGGTCACAGGAATTAGAATTTAACTTCTCCCTATTTATTACAGGCTGTTCTGACTCCTCCACCCTGGAAAAACTGAGCAAGTAATGCCCATTATGTGTTTAAAAAGGGTCACAGAGGCAACCAAGACGGAACTGGGAAGTAGAATCATGTCCTACTTGAGCAGTCTTGGGGTCAGGCCGTAAGACACCCCAAGATAGTCCAGGTTCTCAGCTTGTCTCTCACTCAGTTTGAGAAGCAAAGGAGGCAAATCTTTCCGAGGTGTCACAACCTCTTCTAACAAACCCACGGTCTGGAAAAGAGAGTGGAAATGGGTTAGCAGCAATCCCCACAGAAACCTGCAAATTAAAGCTCTTCCTCTGTATAAAAATCAAATATGAGTATTTCCTCCTTACAGAGAGGAGGCTCACAGGGAAAACCGCACAGCTTTAGCACAACAGAAAATACAAAAATGTGCCATACCTCACTGCTCACAGTTGCAATTTCTTTTGGCTTTTGAACTGTTTTTTCTTCCAAACATGGGAATTTGCCTTCATAGTACATCTGCAGCAAAGTCAGAGCTCTGCTGCCATAGCCCATCTGTGAAGAAGGAACAACAGGCTGTAAGCAAAAAGATGTCTGCAGTGTTTAGGACAGGGCAACATTCTCCCCTGAGCCCCCATTAACAATCAGCAGCGCAGACATCGCTCAGCCACTGCAAAAATGCTTTTTCTGGCCACGCGGCAGCTCCATGGAGAATGACACTACAGAACCAGGGTGTCTGAAATCACAGTTGGCAGTTCAGGGCTGCATAGTAATTCTTGGGGCTTAACTGTGGCACTCAGAAAGCGCCAAACACTTCGCAACGTCACAATAAATACCGGATTGTGTACGGCTGCTCGGGATGCTCCGATGCTGCCTCAGGATGATGGGAGCACTGCTTTGGTGCCCCGAGCTTCAAATGCTAAAAACTGGAGGATCTGAAATGTTTGCCCCGTTTCTGAACTCTGCCTGGAGAGCCATTTTCATGGCACCTTACCCCCTGATAATCCGGGTGAACTGCAATGCGAACGACGCGCCCGCCAGAGAGGCCCCCGAAGTCTGGATCCTGGAACTGTACAAGGGACAAAGAGTCGATTTAAAGGACTCAGCTGGGCACTGTAGAAACAAGAAAAAGCGCTGAAATGCATCTTGGGTGTGATTACCCACCTGCTCTGAAACGGTCCAGGGAATAAGATCGCCAGAGGCTTTCTTTCCCCGGGAGAGGCTGTTCATGATGGACTGGCGGGAGATCTCTCCCTCCATGCATACCTGCCAGGGAAGGCAGAAAACCATCAACACACACTAAGGTCTTTATCCTAGGGCCACTCAACTCTGTCAGAACCAGAAGTGTCACTCGAGCCATTCTCTTACCTGAACAACAGCCAGGACTTCCGGCAGTGAATTCTGGGTGGGTGGAACAGGCGGCAAAAGGCAAAAGAGATGATGGGCAGGGGCGTCAGAGAGCATCTGGAGGTCATTGGGGGAGTTCTGGAGGGTAAAGACATCACAAAAAAGATAGAAAAGTATCCAGAGAATCATAGAATACCCTGAACAGGATCCAGCTCCTGGCCCTGCACAGGACAACTCCAAGAAACCCACAAATGTGCCTGAGAGTGTTAGCCAAACGCTTATTCCATGAGAAGAGCTTTAAACTCCAGCTGGTTTCTAAACAATCTATTTTCCAAATTTAGGCCTGTTAAGAGATTTGGAACTAGTACAACACTGAGGGATGGAGCTGAGCTCACACGCCAGCCCATGGCTGTCACACCACCACACTGCACGTGCTTTCCTCAAGTGAAACCTCGTGCTCCAATGTGTGTGAAACTGAACTTCCCATTCTCACACAGCTCCTTCACCTCTTAAGTACCAAATCTCACTTTTTCTTTAAGCCTCAGATTTTTAGCACTCAGCACTTCAGTGCTTCTGGACTTTGCCACTCACATTTACTGACCACCCCTGGCCTTGAATCCTTGAGATAAACTATTCCTCTTCTCAGTGTCGTAACGGTGCTGCTCTTGGTGAACTTGAGGCCACCAGAATGTAGTAAAGAGAACTGCAAATGAGGCTCAGCACTGATAAAATCCTGACTAGCTTGCAGGGTCACCTAAAATTTTAGTCTCCATGTTTCCTCAAGGCAAAAATATTCCAAATTATCTGTAACACACCCAGTGTGTTCAGCCAGGACCAAGGCAGAGATCTCAGAGGACGGAGAACACAGCGCTGTACACAAGGAGCAACAAAAGCTGTTCAGAAATGTCAATTAAGTTGTCATAACAAGCACTGCTCTCCCCCAAAAATTCCACACTGAAACTGGAATGGAATTGGACGGAAGAAGCACAAGCCCTACCTTGTAGTGTGAAGCCACATAGAGGGCCATGAGCCTCTGCAGGAAAACTTCGGATGCTCTGTGGTAACAAAAGAGTGTGTCTCTATTTACATAGTATCTAAACACAAGAATTAAGGAAAAAAACCTCCCTGGACACCAGGAAAAAGCTTCCTGTTGATTTTCAATATCTGGGCCACAAGTTGGCTTGTCCTCTTAGACTCCACACCTCTGTCTAGAAAAATAAATTATGTTGGGCAGTGTTTGCAGCTTTCACGCCCTCCATCTGTAAAGGTAAACCTTTCACAACTCCAACAAGGACTTCCCTTCATGCAACCCTTCCCTCAGGTTGTCTCTGCAGCAAAACTGGAGTTTGGTGATGTCCTGGCAACACACCACCATAAGAGCTTAGCTCCAGGAGCACAGCCTTAACAGAAAGATCACGAGCTGAGCTCAGCCCACCAGCTCCAGAACCAACTATTTAACAGATTGAGAAGCTTTTAGTGAGGATACAGGTCACAGGTGTCGGGCAGTGGGCAGCCAGAGATGATCCTGGTGATGTTGAGGCAGTCCAGGCACAGGAGAGCATTCAGCCACTTCTCCACAGGGTCCCCAGGGGCGTACCTGATGGACTCGTGCAGGGACACCTCGTGCAACGTGCGAGCTGCAAGCATTGCAGAGGACATACGTCTGCTGCTGGAAGCCACAGCCAGCCAGGAATCCCTCAGGATCCCAGATCAGAAAACCACCAGCTGCCAACTTCCACCCCTTAAAAGCCTTCCATGTGAATCTCGTGCGGGAAAGGCGGCGGAGCTCCGTCCCTTCCCCACCCAGGGGCGCGCAGCACACGGGGTGCGGCTGACAACCCCACACACCACCAGAGGTGCTGTACCTGAGGTGAGCTTGGCAGTGGCTGTGGATTTGTTCTCTGCTGTCAGGGTCACCTGGCTCTGGGCGCTCTGCTGGCGCAGCTGCTGGATGAGCTTCAGGGACAGCGAGCGGCCCGTGCCCTCGTACCTGAGAAATGGCAACGCCTCAGGCACGGAGCCCGGCGCCATGCCGAGCCCCGGGGAGCTCCAGCACGAGCACACGGCCGCTCCAGCCTTACCCATTGATGGTGGAAGCCATGAACACCAGGTAAGGGCCCAGCAGGCTCTTCACCAGCGGCAGAGGAATGGCCGCAGCTTCGTCGATCACCACGAGCTCGGCCTGGCCCAGCTTCACGGCATCGGCGGGGTGGATGTACTGCGGGGGACCAGAGGACACTGTCACCGCCTGGGAGCCAGGCAAGCACCACAATTCACAACGCTGGAGCCCTCAAAAGCTGTTTGCTGTCCCTTTTCTCCTCAAACACCAAGCCATGTGGAAAAACAGAAAGTCAGGAGAGGATTTCTATTTCCCTAGCAAGGACTGGCTCGCACATCTTGTTCAGCACAATTCCACACAAATTTATCTGCAGAAGTGAGGAAAATAAAGAAAATCTAATCACTAAAAGCAAATGCTCTTCCTGCACTGCTCCTTTCACCTTCCTTTGCTTTTGTTTTGGGAGAAACCCACAAGGGAGCTTTGTCATCTGCAAGTTATTCCCTGAAAGAGAGAAGGTATTTTGAGAAAGTCACTCCCAAAGGTCTGCCTTACAGCACAACACACCGGTTCAGTTACACATCACACAGAATGAACATGCGCAAAACCAAAACAACTTCAGCACTGGCAAAAACACAAGTCAGGAATAAAAAGTGGAAAGATGAGAATGCCAATTACCTGGATGGTCTGCCTGTGCTCCTTGAACACATTCACTCTGACCACGGCCTTGTTGAACTCTGGGTTTAAGGACTGGACAATCTCATAGTCCAGATGTTCCTGGAAAACAACATTTTTAAACAGTATGAAAAGCCAAGATCTAAGAAAAATATCATTTATCATCATCAACATCATCAGAAGCTCAGGCACTGTTACTTCACATTCTGATTAAAAATTCTTATAAAAGCTTCGAAGGCCTGAGAACTGGGAAATTATTTACTGAGGTTAAAATCTGCTTCACAAAGAAACTGATTTACCCTGCTTAAAAATAGAGAAAGAAACATAATTCTACCACGATTCATTTTTTTGCAGAACATTACAAAAAAAGGCTGCTAGCAAATATGCATAACCAAAAGCACAGATGAGATGTAAAATCTCCAAGCAGGAAGACTTTGAAAGTATTGTAAAATCCCCTCACCTGATACTGCAGTGCATCAAAGCCTTTAAATATGAACTCAAAGAGAGTGTGAAGGTTGTCAGGGCTTGGAGATGTGACAAAGATATTGGAGTAACTGAGAAAGGGAAAAAACAAGAGTTAAACTATTTTTCTAACAAATCTTACCACATAAATACTAAATAGGACGGGTTTTTTATACGAAGGAGTGACTTTACCCAATAACCAAAGCGCAGCAGATGCCTACAGACACTTATCTCAATTTATGTGTGATTATTTGGAGTTTTAAGAAAAATTTGACAAACAGTGTATGCAGCAATCAAAGGATACAAGACTAAAAATGAGAGATTTAAGACTGGAAATTACAAATATATTCAGATCATGTCATCTTTTTTTTTTCCCTTTTTTTTTAAAGCCAGGGATGCAGATAAAGCCCAGGGGATTGGAGAGGGTGATCACTCACCCAAAAGCCACAGCTCCAGCAATGGCCAAGCCCAAGGCAGCAGATTTCCCTCGTCCCCTGGCTGCTGTCAATGCCACAGTGCTCCGCAGGGTCTTCTCAGAAATGGCTTCAATGAATTTAAGAACCGCTTTTGCCTGACGGTTAGAAAAGCCCCAGAAAACAGTGTTCTTCACTTTCTTTCACGCTGTGACCTGCGAAGCCCAGAGAAGCTCAGCTCTGGCCACCACACCAACCTGATCCAGGGTTTTGCAGCCATCCACCAGAACTCCCACAGGCTGTGTGTCCTGCAGGCTCTCCTTCAGCTCCCTCAGCTCCAGGTCCTGGGGCCGCAGGCTCTCCTCCTACGAGCACAGAACAGGATGAGCCAAGGACACTTCAGCACAGTCCTACCTTTGGGGTGTCTTTGGACACCTTTTGTCAGGCAGAGAAAGGGATCTGGAGGGGAAAATTACCACAAGGAGAATATATTCCCTAGAAATATGAACATTTATATGGACAGACATAAATTTAACACTTAAATTCCCCGGCATCTTCAGCAGAATGGTCCCAAAGAGGTTCCCCCATCCTGGCTTCCCCAAGCTCAGAGGAAAAAAAAAGGGAAGGATTTTGCAGTACATAGTAATTAGAGAATGGCACTGGTAGGAAGAAGAGACCATGGAAAATTTTCTGAATAATGTAATTAATTTTTCAGTCTCTGGGCATTTATGACCTTTGTTGCACCTGTCACGTCAAGTGTCCATGTAGAGGGGAAAGCTACTGCAACAGCAATATCAAAACAATGTCGAGATTTTCAGAGCCAAACAACAGGCACAAACACAATCAATTTTAGATGGGAATGAAGGCTGATTTTCCTTGTTGTCACTTAAAATTCCAAAGGCATTGGTCTGCCCAGCCAACAGATGAGCATTTGTGCTGCTGTCATTATTGTTCTAATGATAAAACGAGGTTGCTTTACTCTGTTTTGGTTTTTTTTTACACTCAGTGCCCTATTAGAATGTTTTTACCATCTCTGACAGCGTTTGTTACTTCTCAGGCCACACAACACAGTTCAAAGGTCTCAAGATTTCTGTTTAAAACTGGTTCAGTTTTACTTCAGCCTGCAACTGGAAATGACAAAAAAATGCATTTCTAACAGTACAAATATGTGTCTGGATCATCCTCAGGGAGTTTTCCTGGAATGCGACACATCTAACTCAGGAATTGAAACAACTATCACAGCTTCCAGTTGTGTCCTGAGCCTGCAATATACTCATTTCTAAAGTGTTCTCCCACCCTCCAACTGTCAAAAAGTCTTTTTATTTGTCTTGTCCTATCTATCCATCAACTTGAAATCCCTCCATGCAACCACAATCAAGCTTCACCTCACTGGGCTGAACAGCAATGCAGGCAAAGTAATAAATATGGGCAAGCACAAAAAGAGACGGGACAGAAAATTTTAAAAAATAAGCAAAGAGTATAGAAAAAACAGCTCCCCAAGTTTCACCCAAATAATTTTTGCAGAACACTCTGCTTCCTCTCTGCAATGCCATCATTAGATACAAACCAGGGTGAAATTTAGAAGTTCCCTGTTTTAAAATCTTTAAAGATTTGAAACTCAGAGGGATTTGTGCCAAGGAAAAGGGCCAGGGTCACCCACTGACCTGGGACTGTGGGGGGACAGGAGCGATGTTTGCAGCGTGGCTGGAGATGGGCAGGATGTTCAGCTGGTCATCGATCACCAGGCACGTCTTGCACGAGGCCAGCGACAGAATGAACCTGAGCAGGCACAGAGAGCTCAGTAAAAACACCAGCTCCACTTCCTCGTGCCTCATTTCACCTCTCCTCTAAACACGGAGCATTTCCAGCTGCCCACAGCTGAGCTGCGAGTTCAGCTTTCAGAAATGGCCGATTCCAATGCAAAACCGTAGGATGTTTTCCTGTTGGGAATGCACGAGGCTGCTCCTGGTGCTCTCCTTGGGCACCTGTACTGCACTCGGAGTCACTCACCTCTCATTGAACCTCCCCACCACGTGCTGGTGGGCCTCTGTCCTGTACCGAGAGTGAACATCCTGAAAGAAAAAGAAACAAAATGTCAATCTGGAGATGGGACAGCAGTGACAGTGACATTTACAGGACTGTGACTCCTGGCACAGTCCACCTTTTTTCCCACTCTTGTCCCGCCCTTTCCAGCACGGCACATCCCAGACAGGATTCTGACTGTTTGTTGTGAAGCACCCACATCTTCCAAACCCTTGTTAAAAATGCTCCCTTCCCACCCATGCTTTTTACAAGTCCTTCTTATTCTTGCCTGACTTAAAGGTCAGCTCTGCCACAACATTTTAAGCACCTCAGGGATGCAAAGGGAAAATATTTTATCACTTTAATTCATCTGCTGGCATTATTTAAATTATTATTAACAATGGAGACAGCTCCTGATCTAGGTGTAAGCATATTCAGTGTGAATTGTTTTGTGAAGCTGATCTCAGGTCACACGTCACAAAACAATCCAAGGGTGTATTTTTTAAACTTAAATTGCTGACACATCAGCAGACACAATAAATACTTCACAAATTTTTTGTGGAACAAAAGAACGGAATTACATTTGTGAACCACAGGTGTTTCTTCCTCGTAATTCCTTCCTTCCTGGCAGCATTTCAGAAATGCCTGAGTATAATAAATCAGTCACAGATGAATGAAGGAGCAGGAAAGATGATGGACGGAAGACCACAGCCCATGACAGAAGCAATAAGTAAGCACTCGGCATCACCACAACGTAGCTGCTTGTAGAAAACAGGCACATTATGCTGAACATACCATGGTCATTGTATAGAGCTGCTTCAGGGAGTTCATAGTTCTCAGGAGAATCACCACAATTCCGCCCCCTTCCACTGTCTCAACTGTTCTGGCCAACAGGTTTGGGGTCAAGGCTTCGAAATCCTGGGGAACAAACAGAACTTCAGAGGTGCCCAGAGCCCATCAGTGCCACTGGCTCCTACTGAAAGGCACAGAAAGCCTAAAAGACTTACTCCTCCAAGTTTAATTCACACTTACATTTGCATTAAACAATGTCCCGTCACAGCTCCTACCAACCAAGGCCACCTCGTCCTCACAAAACTTGTAAAGGATAAGCAAGGGCACCAGAATTGAAGTGACAAAAGCAACAAATCCTATTCCTGCAACATTTCAGTTAATTATTGTAATGCCCTTTTGGAGTCAAGCAATTCCTTACCTGAAGGACACACATCCCAAAGGTGTTCCCAAGGATCTTGTGAGTTTCATTGTAGTAGCAGTAGCGGATGTTTGTGGCTGCTATGAACAACTCGAAGGGATCATCATCCTTTATGTTCAAAGTGCCACTCTTGATCTTCTTTTGGAGCTGCCTCATCCTCTTCTTCCGGTGGCTGGAGGACAGAATCACACAGGAGTTTTATTGGAAAAGGGTTTGGGAGAAGTGTATTCAGGCTGAGTCTGGAAGTCAGAGCTCAGTCCTAAATATTGCTGAAGTTAAAAAGCTGAGGAATCCAAGTTTGGCCTTTTGAGGTTAAAAGGGTGAGTGGGAGTTTGGTCCAGGGCAGCAGTCAGTGTCAGAGCTACAGAAAAAGCACAGAGGTACTTCTTCCAATGACAACTCTATTATGGAAGCCAAATTTCAGTCCTGGAAGACCAACCTCCCCCCAGCTCCTCCAGGAACTAACCCGGCTTCCCCTCACACCCAAATCCCTCAACCTGCAGCGTTTGCTTCCCAGAGAGCAGCAAGACACACAGGGGATCTCTCACCTGCTGAAGCCCAGCTCCTTTTTGTAGCACCACAGCACCGAGGGCCTGGCCTTCACCGTGGCCTTGGACAGCATGTGATGCAGGATAACAACCTGTCAAAGCACACAAACGTTGTGGGGCCAACACCTGGGCCGGCACCATGACCTCGGAAGGCTTTTCCGTCCTGAACAGTTCTGCAATTCTGAGAACTGCCTCATCCTAAACCATCACGGGTTTGCCGTGCTGTTCCTCCCCTTCCCACTCGAAAAACACAAAGCCAGAGTGTCTGAAGAGAAACGAGTTTAGCACTTGATTTCTTCCCCACAACTTCACCGAGCAGGTTCATCTGCGAAACGACTCAATACACAAAGCCCATTCCGAGTAAGAAACCATCACAGCTCACGACAGAACCGAGAGGAAGAAAATTCCAGCCGGCCAGAAAATTTAATACTTTTTGCCCCAGTTCAAAAAAAGCCCCAAACCAAATACACAAACCCCAGGCTGCCCTGAGTTTTATTTGATGCTCATGAGCTTCCCGGACAGGAGATGTCTCAGGTGAGGTCTCATACACCAGCTCTAACCCCGCTGTTGCTGTGAGCTCCCTCCCCCCAGGCACCATTGCTCTGCCTGGGGCTGGGCAGGTTTAACTCCTGCTGGAGGCAGAGAGAATCTGGGCTTGAGGGATTACGGCAGGCCCGGCTGGGTCTCAGCACCCGCAGCCCCCTCACACTCCCTCCCGGCCGGCGTTACCTGGTCCTTGCCGCGGTCGCCCACCACCACAAAGAGGCTCCGCTGCCGCTCCGCCACGCCGTTCTCGATGAGGACGCGGATGCGGTTGTCCACCTTGCGGCGCTGCATGGCTGCGGCTGCCCGAGCTCTTCCCCCGCCTCNNGGGCCACGTGCGGCCGGGCGCGGGCGCCGCGCAGCGTGGGAGGACCCCGGGGCTGCCCGCGCGTCCGCCTGCGCGACGCGTACATACATTTATTTATAAACACACATTTATATATATATATATATATATGTATATATTGAACTTTAAAGCAGAACAATTGAAGGTAGCTTTCCACATGGGAAAGGACTCCTGTGGCAAGCCGGCTCCCAAAATCCCTGTGAGACACAGAGCTGACCCTACTTCCCTACAGCTGTGGTTTATTTCAGTGACTTTCGGCTGTCCAAAGGCCATGAACCAAACTTCAGTCGCAATGGCGACACTTACTTTATTTTTTAAAAATGCTTTGTTCTAAAGAAATCCTGCCCACCCCCTCCCCCCACGAAGTGTGTGGGCACAAAGACCAGGCCTCTGATTTTATAAAGATAATTCCATTTCCACACAAGCCAAACGCCGAGTCTGGGTGGCCTTTGCTGCTGGGGAGAGACAACAAAAACAAATAGATATACATACAAGGCATTTAGAGACCATTTTCCCAAGGAAACAAGATTGCAGAGAGCAAACAGAACGCAGAAAACAATAAATCTTTAGGATTCATTATTATCAGATACTCAAAGAAACCCCAAGAAATATTAGGAATCCTGCTCTTCTGTAAGACTAGGGAGCTTTCAACATTTAAGATCTGCTCCTTAACAAATCCACCACAGCTGCTTGAAAGCTTTCCATACAAAATCCCAAGCTGCACAACTGTGGGGCTGCAACAAGAAAACAATTTATCAACCTGACTTGAAATTCCAGTGAGTTTTCAGAAACACAGAATTTTATTCTCAAATTGACAATAAAACTATTCCTAACCTTTCAATACCAAAATTGAGCCAAGCTATTTGCATAGATATATTTATTCTTAGCTTTTAATGCTGCCAAAATTATTTTTTTAAACTTGAACATTCAAACAATGAAGTATTTAAAACCAGGTGACATTGTAGGAAAAATGTGTTCAGTACCACTGGATGTGTCTGGGGTTGTTTTAAAATGTAACAAAAGTTTGATAAAACTACGGAATTAATAATCATAAAGGCTGCAGAACAGTACTTTTTTAGGTGAACCCAGGTAAACCCAGTCACTGAGACAAAACCACCAACGCAACACAAGGGTAGCAAGACAATCCCTTCAGGTATGAAATATCTGCTTAAAAGGGAAGGACATAAAACATTTAAATAGATTTATTTTTCAAGTGTTTACAGAAAGCCATGGACCAATTTGTTTCCAATGCTGAGTTAAAGAACTGCAAAGACATATATACAGGTATGTTTAAGGCCATCAGAAAATTTAAACCTGACAACAAACTAAAAATTCTCAACACTTATTTTATGTGGGTAAAGCATTACTAAAATTAATTCTAAAATCGAGGAGCTTCAAAAGAGGAAATGCATTTTCATTTAATAAAAGTCTAATGGATGTTTACTAACGTTTAGTTTGAGACCAAAGTTCAGGCGTACTCTTGATCCACTGTTGGGTAGAAATGGGCCAGCAGAGTTGGAGCCGAGCTAGTTACACCCATCTGATTCTTTTATGAATATTAAAAAGGGAGGAGAAAAGAACCTGGCTTTTAATAAAGCTGCAGCAAGAGCAAACAATAAATTTAATTCAGAACCAAATGCCAAGTTAGGCTCTAGTTTTCATAGTGCTGCTCCAAGTGGCTTTAGGAAGCAGATTTTAGAAAACTTATTTCCTTCCCTCCATTAAGGCTGGATCCAAAGAGCGACAAATTTTAATACCATTATATTCAAAAAGCCTCTGAAAGTGGTTCATAGAATAGCACCTCTTCCCTTAGCTGAACAGTCTAGAAAATTAAGTTCCTCATCACACTCTGCCGCATCACACCAAAAATACACATTTGAAGGACCTTCCCTCCCCACCTCCCAAACAGGAACATGTTCCGGTTTAAGAATGAGCCCTCGCCACAACTGTGAGGTATGCTGCCAAGGGAATGTTCCCAAAGTTCCCTGTCAAAGCTCCTTCCCTGAAGTTCTGCCACTGACTCCACGACAGCCAAGATCAGCCTGACACCAGTGGAACACTCAGATGCATTTTAACAAATTGTCATTTAGAGAAAAACACAATTAGAAGGGAGCTGCACCATGTCACAATGCTGGAGCTTCCAGTAAAGTTCCAGACAAGAATCATAAATGTATTTAAGGCCAGATTTAAATAAGGAAATTGTCTTCTAAGTTCAACAGGAGTGTTTTGTTGTTTGGGATCATTTCCTGCTTGCTCTTCAGATGTTCCGGTCCATCAGTGAAGGACACCTCCACCTTCCTCCAGCTGGGGAAATTCAGTGGTGCCAGCTCAAGCGATGGGAAACCCTTCTAGTCCCATCCATACTCAATACTCTGCATTCCAGTGCAGATGGAAAATTGTAGGCACAGGCACCCAGATTTTAGAAACAAAACCAGCCTGCTTCAGTGACAAACCTCAGCTCCACTGGAAATTGCTCCTTCAAGCACGTTTCAATACTTTGCAATAGACTTTAACCAAGAACAGTTCCACATGAGCAAGAGGGGTGAGCTGGATTTTCCAAGATGTGACTGGCAGCCTCATTAACGGAAGAGGGATCAAGATTCTTCTTAGTGGTTCTGTATTTTATTCTGCTGGTCCGTAAAGATTTTTCCCTATTTGTTCTTAATCATATGAACTTCAACCATTTTTTCAGTATCATTTACCATCTTTTCAGTATTTATCTATAGTTAAAGCCTCTTCAGTAAATTTTCTCTGCTCAAATGCCATTTGGGAGAAAGAGGGAAGCGTGATCCTTTCTCCAAAGACCTGTAACACAAGCAAACAATCTGCCTCTAAAATAAAGGTCTACAGGACATTTTAAGAAGACACATTTTTAAGGACTCAAGGTTCTCTGAGTTAAGTCCCAGCAGAATACATTGGTCAGTAACAAGAAGCCAAGAGTACTCTTCCAACTACTCTGAGCGATGATTCAGAGGTTGCTGTAGGCAAAAGGCAGATCTTGGGACAAAACCAGGGGTTAAGTGCAGTTTAGAACCCTCTCCACAGCAAAATCCCCAAGCTGCATTGGTGAACTGTTCTTAGAAAACAGCCTGTACACAGAAAAAACACACAAGTAAAATTCAGGACAAGGCCGGCCTCAGGTATAAGACAACAGTTCATGATTTCTTGGTTTTTGAGTAGGAGGATGTCTAGGAAGGATTCGTTTCCCAGACACAGTAACAATACATACAAACATCTGAAACACTTGAGTGGTTTATAAATGACTTGCTCAGGAACCCTTGAATTCCAGCCAAGAGGAAGCAAGAGGCTGAAGGCAGAACTGTTTTTAAACAGGCTCAGACACGGCCCTGTCCCATGCTCGCTCCCTCCAGCCACAGCACAAAGCCCCAGTTACCCCACAGAATAAACAGCTCATCCCAACTCCCGCAACAGGCTCAGCAACAGTCAGCCCAAACTGCCATGGCTTTGCTTCAAGATGACCTTTGTGTAAGTCTTTACTCAAAACAGGACCTTTTTCAAAAGAAACGTACCTAGGAGTGCTTGGGATTGGATGAAATTCGGATCTAGAGCCAATCCAAAGAGTTTTAGAGAATTTAGAGCTCCCCTGAATGGGCCAGAAAAGCAGCGAGGGCTCTGTGTGCCACATGGTGACTCCAGATGCTTCAGGACAGTTTATTACACCATGGGTTGAGATTAAAGGGGTCAGTGCAAATTCCCAGCTTGGATCTCACGGGCTTGTTCCACCTCTCCATCAAAAACCAGCAGAGCAGCTGCTCTCAAGGCAATTTTCATCCATGGAAAGCTTTACAAACTTTTCCCTCATTTAAGAGGCCCACTGTTTTATTACTAAATTTAAGTTGGGAGAAAACCCCAAACTAACCCCCAAACTTCAGGTAGAATGTTTTGGTCCATTCAGTGGTCTTGAATGGAGTATGGTACACATTTACTCGAACTACAATCAGTTCCTTAAGGAGCATTTGGTGTGCAATGGAGAAAGCTGAGCAGCTTGTGTTCTACCATTTAGAAGTAAGCTGATGCACAAAGGAAAATAATTAAAAGAATTCACTGTTTTCCTACATCAGTTCAACATTAAAAGGTTTGTCTTTTTATTTTTTTCCAGTTAAAAAAACAGTTGGGACTATTATCTCAGTAATAGCTTCCTAAAAAAGACACAGAACAGCAACTTATCACCAGACTGCAGTTTAGGAATGTTCTAGGCCTTGACTCAAACTGCTGCTTCCAGACATCAGCCCCGTTTCAGGATGCCTGGTGCGGAATATGGTCTTCACAAGCTTATCACTTCCGCAGTGAGAACATTTTTCATTTGTGCTCTTCACACAAGACATGGCAAAGTGATATCCCACCTATTTGTATGGAGTTCCAGACTGTTTCACAATGAAGTCGAAAGTATCTGACTGCAAGTTCTGAGAGTTCAGTTGTGATACAAAGTAGAAATGACCCTCTGAGTGAAAACAACCTTCAGTTCTGTACAGAACAGTTAAATACCACGCAGCTGTTCCTTAATTTCACCCTTCCACAGGTAGGAATTATCTGATGAGCAATACTTAACACATAATAT
Source organism: Origma solitaria (assembly GCA_013397895.1). NCBI lineage: Eukaryota > Metazoa > Chordata > Aves > Passeriformes > Acanthizidae > Origma > Origma solitaria. The sequence goes on along the minus strand of VZRL01002562.1, from coordinate 683,639 downwards.
AGCACTTTTCTTCTTGCACGTGCTACAGAATGCAACAGAACTACCAACACCTCTATGGAGGCAGCTATCAAAATATTCTCCCCACTGCAGAGAGAGTGCATGTGCGCAAAAGGCAGGCACAAGTGATTTTTCCAAAGATTATACCACAAGGATGCAGTAAAACTTGAGTAAGACTTGGTATTTTCCAGCTCCTAGGCTTATGCCATTTCTTTTATACATCGCTGCCTTGATGAAAAAAAGGAAAAGTCCATCAAAAATAAAAGTTTCCCAGAAGTCACAGCTAGTAGAATAAAACCAGAAAAACAGGAGTAGGGTTTACATCTAGTCAGGAAAAAGAGACTATCAGGGGAAAAAAACAACAAAGAAAAAAAAACCTCATGAAATGTCACCCCATCACATTGAATCTGTTTCAGCCGTTGAAAACCAGTGTTCCAGGATACAATTTTTATAAACATGTTTTATTTATCTTGCTTATACCATTAGAACTGTAACTGCTGGCTGTCATTTCCCTGAAAAGGGGAAATCAACTCAAACACAGACTGGTGCTTTCCAAAAGACAGCAATTGAAAGGGCAGCAGCAGCGGGCATTTGAGATTTCTTAAAACCTTCAAGGCTGCAGGAAAGACAAAAGGACATGTGACCAAAAGTGTTATGATTATCCATTAGAGATTTCCATCAGTACCGGCATCAGTTATTTAGGTGATAATACAGCAAGGTCAAGTATTAGTGACAGACAATGTGCAAGTCATAAGGAATGATAGAGAATACCAATCCTTACAAAAGTCATTGCTATCAAAGAAACTTAAAAGTGTTTCAAAGAGATATCTAAATACTTCACATCAAATATACAGTGGCCATCCAGATTATAGCTCACATTTGTTGCAAAATTTTGTCCAAGTGCCAAATCAAAGCTCTTTGTTTTCCACCTTGTCTCCTAAAAAAAATAATGACACAGTTACATTAGCAGTTAGTTACACAAGCGCTCCTAACTCCTTAGCCACAGGAATCAGGGCCCTGGTGATGAGTGCTGCAGCTAAGGGTGCCTCTTTGTCACAATCTGCCTCTAAGCCCACCTGCCTATTTAGGGCAATCGCATCACTACACATCTTTAACTGTTCAGTGCTTCAATTTAATAAGAAAAAGCTGAAATGCAGTTATTCTACCAAGCCGCACTTCACCTTTTGCATCCTTTCATGGGAACATTAAGTTTTGTCAACTGCCACCACAGTAAATCTTTATGGATTTGCAGATTTTATCTGAATTTGTTAAATCACTTTTAAATGTCAGAAGTGAGTCTTTGCTTTTTCCTGCCACTTCAGTTAACCATGGAGATTGGATCACCCTGAAAATTGCCTTTTTTTGCTTTTACTCTTAGCAAGGGTGAGGAATCTGAATCTCATGTGCAAGGCTCAAGATGATGCTTAGGACAGAACATGCAGAGTAAACGTTGTTTCATTTCTTTCAATATCCAGGGAATATAAAGCTGGCAACTGTAGTCCTGTCATTATGGGTAATGAAAATAGTCCCTTTACAACAAACTTCCTGTAAGGGAGAACAAATAGATAATAACTCTTCTGGTAACATGTATTGTACACTGGCCAGCGTGTTTTTGGCGTTGAACGGAATCCTGTGAGTGTGTTTAATTCACTTGCTGAGCATTCATCTGAGGCATCCCTCTGTTTGGTCTGGGGGGTCCTCCACGACCTGCAAAACACATAGAAAGGGGGCTGAATTCTGCAGGAAATCTGGTTATTTTCAAGATAGGCCTAAATCTTCTGGTCTAAACTGATTAAGACTTTGGTTATAGTCGTGCTTCCTAAAACACACTCTCAGCTTCACCACAGCTCGATAATGATGCTGACCTCCAGAAACCCGAATTCCACACCTCATGGCTTTCAGGACCAAGACAGTCAGGGACAGAACCTTCAAAACTGAACTATCATGTGGGGTTTCACAGATGCAGTGCACAGCCTTGAGCTGCCCTCACTGACAAGGCACTCATGACAATGTCTGCATTGAGACAGAGTCTCATCAACAAAAATGCACTAAGAAAAAGACCTGAGGAAATAGTGATGAAAATAAAATTTAGAAGCTTAACTACAGCCTCATTGTGTCTGTGGGGTTTCTTAAGACTTTCATTAATAAAAGACAGTGAAGTAGTTCTGTTGTATTTCAGTGTCAACAGCAACTGCTGTTCTAACTTCTTTTCCAAGAATTCCTCGTTCAACAGCCAACTGAACTTCCAGCACCAGTTCAGAGTCCCAGTAATTCAAGTCAGCAGGGTCCTCAGAGGTTCTTCTGGACCAAGCCCTGCTCAAAAGCAGGGTCAGCTATGAGGCCAGAGGAAAGTCAGCTTATTCTTAATTGTGAGCTGCTGAGTAAGGAGTGAGGTTGCTTTTAAAGTCCAGAACTTTAAAAGTTGGCTCAGAAACTTCCACTCAACCCAAATCAATTATTCACTACTCAGGAAATTACCTCTAGGAGCTCCCCGAGGTCCACTTTGTCCAGAGCCACGTTTGAAGTTCTGTTGATATCCATCCTGAAGTAAGGAAATGTAAAAAGTCACAATGTAAAGCCTGGACATTATGTTATTAATTGCCAGCAAAATAAGGAGCTTTTAGAACAATATGCACTGACAAACACCTCTAACTTCAACACGCAACATTTTATTAGTTTAAATTAATCTTAAAAAAATAAATTCTTACTTCCACTAGTGCCTAGTAGTTGTAATAAAATGTGCAGTGACAAATGCTCTCTCCAGTTACAGGATGTGTTGCTCAATAGAACTAAGAAATATAAACAGATGTATTTAGTGTTCAACTTTTCCAAACTGCACAGAGGCAGTCTGTCTTCATGAGCAATAGAAGAAGTGCCAGAGGAAGTTGTCACTAACAGCTTTGGGTGCTTTTGACAGATACTCCCCCCCGCCCCACTGGTAGCTTACCCTCTGGTAGTTTGAGTAATCCCGAGGAGCATTGAACTGGGGCTGTGTGTACCCACTGTTTGGAGTGTTGGAAAAGGAAGGACGGTAGCCATCATATCCCCCTAAGGAACAGGGCACAAGTCTTTCACTTGGAAATCAAAATTGCACTTAATACTTGACCTTCTGCTACTAGAGAAAGAAAAGCAGTAACAGCATTTTACCTAAACCTCAGAAAAACCCCATCCCTTTAGCAAAGGCTCTTTACCTGCAAGCCAAGCAAGTATCTCCAATGCCAAGGCTAATATATTACAAGAAATGAGAATGAAGACCTGGTAAGAACTGGGTAGAAGCAGAATTCAGTGCATTTCTCACAGTAATCTGAAGTCTAATTTACAGAACATTCAGTCTAGAGCTAAACGTGATACCTAAATGTCCCAGCTGTGATTACTGCATTCATACTCCAATCAGTTGTAATTTTATTATACAGGTTTCTTCTCTATCCCCCAGTTCCAGGAGAGGAAGCGAACATGGAAGGCAGTACCTGTGCCCATAAGTAATCCCAGAACACCTGACAAGGAAACCATGTCTCTCCTAACACAAACCCTTTTGTAACACTGCCAGCCACACATATCATCTCCAGGAATCATGAAACTTCTCTTATCTATCCAGAACTAGAGTATCATTCCTCCATTCCTGTTAATTCCCTTGGCCTAGGGACTTCTGGACTCTTGTGTTCTTGTATTTCTACATAAGCCAGCCTATTCTCATTCTGATGAAACACAGAGCTATAAAATACACTGTGGACATAAAAAGCATTTTTGAAGGATCAACTGGCATCTGAATTCCTTGCTTGATGGCTGTGGAATTCTGCTGGTTATTTCTGCCTTTGCTAAGACTTGCGGTAAATGTCTGATAAAATCCTTATTGTAATAGAGGTCCAAACACACCCCTAAATTTTAAGTTGCTTGAGTTATCTTCAGCAAGTAAGATTTTCACTAGAAGTTTAGCTATCACACAGAGATACCAACCCAGTCTAACAACAGCAGGTCAGCTGAACACTTGCTATCTAGACATGGTGTTCACTCAAGTGCAAGCCGAAGTTACGGAGTGTTTTGGAGAGCTGCTCACCTCGGAATCCGTTCGCCGGGCCCCGGTAACCATTCATGAGGCCCCGGGCCCCGCGGGATCCCCCCCGAGACACCCCTCGGCTGTTGTAGTAAGGCTGGCTGTTCCTGGGAAATCCAGTGTTCTGCTGGGGAGGCTGCTGGTGGTTTCCTGCCACTTGGTGAGTCTGGTCCGGGGAACCGTGGTAGGTACCAACCACTGCAAGGGCAATTGGAGGGAAAAGTATAAAATCCGGATTTTTGTTCCTGCATATCTCTCTTCAAACTCAACATTCAGTTAGAGCCTCATCCTTTCTCTCTGCTTCTCCTTACTCCACATGCAGTAGTTGTTAGCACTTCACCCTTGTCATCTCTGTCCTGTGTCCTTCACTCAAAATCCCTCCTGCATCTGCACCTTTTATCTCAGTGAATTCAGAGTGCTGAGTGAAAAACAGCTCTGGACATAGAACTTGTGTTTTCAAGTTGCTAACCTGGAAAGCATTTTGCCCACTGAATTCAAGCCATGTCTCACTGATTTCAGCAAAGGATTCCAGACCTTTGTAACCTTACGTCAACTGTGAGAAGCAGTCCGTATTTGCGCTCACGTCTGGCTTACTATTTCCTTTATAGAAAAAATGTCACCTCAAATTGTACTATTTTTTTTAAAGCAACACTAACATCAGCAGAGCAAGTACGTCACTCTACCGCTTTCATCTTCAGAATAATCCTGTTCAAGTTTTTTTCAAACCCCTATAAAACTCAGTCAAGGGGCTTAACAGCTGGAGATAGATATACTGAATTTCACTCCCTGTTGGATATTCAAACCCAGACAGAGTGACAAAACCTGGTATTGCTCAGGGGAAAGGTTTGCAAGAGAACATGTGACATGATTTGCTCCATCATCTAAGACTTCCCAGATTCATCACCTGCTCTACCAAGGCCACAAAAATTTTACCTGTCTGGAGTTGTTCTTGCTGGAGATCTGATTGTTCTACTTGGTGAGGCTGATTGGAGAAGCTCTGGTTGTAACTGGCCTGGTACTGATTTTGCTGCTTAAGGGTTTCTGGCTCATTAACAGGAGGAACAGGTGCATTCATGTTGAATACCTGTAACAGCAGAAATTCAGTTTTACAACTCTTCATTACCTCTTGTAAAGAAGCATCGAAGTCTGAGAAACGTGAATAACCAAAGACTATCTTATGTAGCTGCATGACTGATTCTAACAGAAGGAATGAGTACCAATAGGAAGGGATTGAATATCGATTTCCTACTCACTGTTTGCATGGATTGGAATGGAGCTGCATTAACATTGATTCCGCTGCTATGCAAAGGCTTGCTGGATCCAGCCTGGAACACCTGTGGCTGGGATGCAGGGGGAAGTGATGAGGAGGATGGGGTCTGGTCTGCATTCAGTGACATTGAAGCCTAGTAATTAAAACAAATGACATTTTAGCAGGTTTTGAGGTACCAAAATTTTAACTTAAAAGACTTTGCTTAAAGAAGGAGCGGCAATGCCTAAGCTTCACCTCTGCAAATGACTGTTTTCTACTTCAGCTCAACAGCCTCATTCACAACAGCATAATGAGAGAGGAAAAACCTAACAATCTTCTCCCTCATTAACTTGAAGCACAACTAGAAAAAACCAGAAGGGTAAATGAAGAAGTTTCCAGGCTAACTGCTGGCCAATGTAAAAAAAATTAATCCCACTTCCTAAGCCAACAACACATGCTCCCATGCTGATGTTGGCATGCTGCATCTAACTAAACAAACAAGCTTCCAAATTAAAAGTCTTGCTATGGAGGACTTACTGGTCACAGACAGGCTCAGAATTTTGCAATTAAAAGGAACTGAAGCCCTATCAATAGGCAACTAAAAATAATGTTATTTATGTAGAAACATAGACTAACATTTGATGTCACCTGCCATCAGAGTCCTTCCCACCCCTGTGAAACCTGACTTGCCTGAATTTGGTCAATTGATTGTTTCTGTGGCCGTTGCTCTGCTGTGTGAGAAGGCTGATACATGGGTTGGGAAGTTGTATATCCCTCACTTGTAGAAGAAACCAAGGGAACCTGACAAAATAAACCCCAAAGCCCCCAAAAGTCAGCTGATGCTCAGAGTTTCGCAAAAAGTATCAGAGAACTCTGGAATGGATGGTACTCGCTAGTCTAAGTCTGTGAGCCAGCAGATCTTCACAACCAGTACAAATTAATTACTTTTTAACCACCTCATCTTGGCCAACATTCTAACATTACACAACTCCAAGCTTAAACAGAAGTGGACAAGGGCTGGCTTCCCATGGAGTGAATTTTACATTTTACAGGCTCTGCTCCCACATACAGAGCCCAGGGAAAACTCCAGCCAGCAAAGCAGAGGATTTTGCATTTAAGGCTATACTGAGGAGTTTAAGAGGCAATGAGTAACTGATGGGGGTGTTCATGTCACACTGGAATATTCTAAAGCAAAGAATAAGTTTAGCTACTACTTGCAAGATCCTCAAGAGAATCACAGGCAGCACTGGTTGAGGTAAGGGAAGTAAGAAAAAAAAAACCATTGGATTAAGTCACAGACATTACCTAATAGTAAAATAAAAACCAGTGCAGAGAAAACCCTCTGCCTGAAAAAACTGTTCTGCACCAACAAGACAACAGAACTGTGGAGAGCACCTGCACTTCAGGAGGTACATACAGAGGAAACTCAAGAAAAAATTCCCTCAATCCTGTTTCTATCTAATGAGCCACCCAAACCTTGCAGACCTCATCTGGGCAAGAAAAAGGAAGCAATTTATACTGCCTGTACTGTGAGATCCATCACCTATCCAGATTTTTCTTTTTGTTTGCAAAAACAACCTACAGGGATCAGACCTGTTATTGAGACCAGCAGAGTCCTCAGAGATGCCACACACACTTAATACAAAATCAGGAAGTTCTTTAACCACCAGAAAACTGAAACTGAAAGCATCTTAACAAGTAGGTGACTTCATTTACACAGTGCAGAGGCAAGTTTAAGAGATTCTACTTAAAGCTCAACTGAAAACAGCATTCAACTCATGCTAACTGCTCTACAACTCCAGTATAAAATCCCAATTCAAGCAAGCATCTGGGAGTAACAGAACAGCACCTCTACAGTTAATGCAGTAGATCTATTAGTGCTCTGACACTCACTTGAACAGACACATGTTGCCCTTCAGCCAAGTGATTTTCGTTTTGGCATTTCTGTTGCAAATAAATAAGGAACTACCTGCTTCTAGCTAAACTAAAGTATTACTACACATGGCTTAACATGAAAGAGAACACTACTAAACAAAGATAAGATTCCATTACTGGAAATCTGCATTGTCTGCAGAGAATGAAACTAGCAACTAGTAATGCTTGTAAGCAACAATGCTGAAGAAATAATGGAGATAACCAATTTCCCAAAATCGGAACTTCAGCTTTTTTTTTTTTTTTTTAGTTTCTCATAGGAATTACATCCTTTATAACATGAATCAGGTCTAATATCAAACTCAAATCCAAAACAGAATTTACTAAGCATTTTACCTGTGTAGCTTCTGGTTGCACAGAAACTTGGGTAGGCTGGGCAAGTCTTGACTCAGCATGAACTGAAGGAAAATAATTTCACTTATTACATGGTAAAATCAAGCCTTTTACAGAACAGCATTACTATCTTCTCTGATCAGTTATGTCAGAGCTGGTCATCATGAAGATGATGAAGCCTTTAGCACGGCAAAGCTATACTTAAACTACCAATTCCTGCTTCCATGTGAAGAACATTTTTTCTAGTTGTCCAAAATAATCCAAAGCCAAACCACAAGAGTTCTATATGTTCCATGTTTCCAAGCAAAACCTATAAGCAAGTGAGAATTGGAAGTCTAAAACAGTACAATCACATTTCTGAGAAAAACACACTTTAACAAGATTGTACTATTACTTGTGATGACCCTTTTACTATGCAGCAGTAACTGAACCATTTCTAAAAGATGACTCTCAGGCTTTCCCCAATATTTATGTTTAGGATTTACCATTACAAACCTGGAGGGCAAACCATTTGTGGCATGTCCAAACTCTGTGCTGGGTTCATGGGCTGTGCAGATACAATGGCAGGATCAAGCGTTTGGTTCTCAAATTCCAGCATCGAGTCCTGAGGAGAAAAAATTAAAAAATAATAAAAATCAAATCCACACTGCTGTGGGTTAAACCTACGAAAGTTTAGAGTACAGAAATACCTGCATGAAGTTGTAGGGGCCCTGCATCTGCGCCATGAGGTCCTGTACTCGCTGTCTCCTGACCAAGGGGTCTGCCTGAGCCACAGCAGTGAGCGCGTGAGGTTCTGGGACAGGAGGAGACGTTGCCTGTGTCTGTTGCTGCAGGGAATTTACAACCTAACAAGAGACAACAACCAACTGCAATTTCAGCTCCAGGCAGCACTGCACACAAGTAACTCGGGAGTTCTTGACATTTATGGCTATTGCCTAACTGGTTATGGATGGTGTAATTACTGTAGCGGTGTTGAAGGACAATATTACATCCTACAGACAGGTCAGTACTAGTGGCCAGCTCCTCATCTGAGCACTCACAGCATTACAGAGTTCAGACTCTGCTCTTTTTTCTCTCCATCTACTCTTTTCCCACAAAAAAAGTATTTGTTCAATATTACATGAATTTTTTACAGCAGAATTTTAGACAGCAATTTATCAGCATTTGGAAGTTTAAAGAAGTGGGGGAAGAGTAAGCTTCAGAATGGGGAACAATTACTTTCTCACAGCTTTTTGGTAAATGTAAGTGGAGTCGGAATTTTTTGGTCTTTCTTAAGACTTCAAAATGCTCCATTTTCACAGCCACCGCTATCCTTCCTCCCTGATTTGGTGTATCAGGGAACAGCAGGCAGCTTGCAGGACAAAGATTGCCAGACAGCACCATGAGGGGACACCAGAAGCCCAGACGCAGAAGCACAGCTCACAGCGGGCAAGAAAGCTCAGATTTACCAGACATACTCCAATGTGGCAAACATCAACAGAGGAACAAACTGCAATGGGCTTTCAGATAGCACCTGACCAGATAGCAGAGCAAGCAGGAAAGCTGGACATGAGCATCTCAAACATCCATCAACAATAGTGTGAAAACAGACAGTGACAAGGATGATCAAGCTGCACTTCAATGTCCCTAACCAACCCCTAATCTGCTCTTTAGGCAGCTCCCGTAACACAGAAGTGCCACTTTCAATGCCAAAAAATATCTTTTCAAAATATCATTAACTTCTTTATTACTCTCTATTTCAGTGAGCTTCTAATATTAATAATCTTCCAGATAATGACCTAAGCCTTAAAACCTACAGTTACACTGAATATACATTAGCATATATGCAGCTGAAAGTTCAAAATATTTATGTAAAATACCTGATTTCTTACTAGAACTGCAGAAGACAGATTTCTGTACAGCAGTCATGACAATTAACAAATTAGTCCTATTTCAGACCAGTCCTATAACAAAGGTCTGAACTTTGAACTGCCACTAACCACCCTCAAAGCCTGTACATTTCTTTAAAAATCTCTCAAAGAAACCTACAGCATCTTCCAGCATTCCCACTCCTTGCTCAGACTTCCAAACCTTGTTAGTACATAGCATTCCGCACATGCAGTTGCATCCCAAACTCCAATGGTTGTTCCTTGGCCAAATCCCTAACAGAAAACATGAACAAAACTAAAAGCTAAACACAACCTACAGTCCTCTTTGAGATTCCCTTCAGACCCAAATCACCATAATTAGCAATCAAAATAGAGAAGCAGTTTGACAATTCCCATGAAAAGTATACCCTAAGGCAGTTCACACTGGAAACCAAGAACAGCTGCTCTGGTTTATCCCCAAATTTCACATTATGGACTGTTTCCAAACTAGGAATCAAGCCCTGTGAATGGAAAAAATTATCTAGAGCACATAAATAGACCTTTTGCACATTAAAAAGTTTAAAAAATTGAAGAAAAAGTGCAAGCCAGATCACCAGGTGAAACTTGCGGGGGAAAACCAGCAGCTACTCATCTCCTGCATAACTGTTACCAAAAATACTCTCAATTATTTGAGCACTACAAGTCAATTTATGGAGTCCAAGTAATTTGTAACAATTCCGTATCTTCAAGAAAAAAAAAAAGTTGATGGAATCATCAAGAATACAAAACAATAACAAAAATATCCAGCATTTTCCTTTTTCACAATTAGTACAGTACTAACTTTGGATGCTGTTTCGTATTTTACATTACCTTTTTCACTCCCCTTTTTTTGATGTCCAAAGGAACAGTTTCAGACCTGTTCCTTCAGCCCTACCAGATACTCTGACCTAGTACAGTCAGAGAAGGATGAATCTACTGAACACATTTCAAGTTGTATGGATTAAGTTAACCTTGTTAGCAGGCAGAGCTGCCAGACACAATCCAAGGAGACTGACAGGGTACAGGAAAAAAGGAGGAAGAAAGGTAAAAACACGAGTTTTAACAATACCACAAACCAACCAGAATGAACTTGTGTTCTGGCAGTCTGGAAACAGTTTTCAATTCAACACAGAATCCATCCAACCCATGTTCCACATTCTAAGACACGGAGAACTTTGTGTACCACCAGACTCAGGTACTCATTACAGAAGAAGCAGTTAAGGAAAAATTAAAACCTCAAAAAACAACAATAAAAAAAACCTCCATAAATACTATTACCAATAAAGGACATCTTCACTGAAATTAAAACATCACATAGTCCAAATACACTTGGAAAATTCCCAAGCAGATTCCTTACTTTAAAACTTACGGAAGGCTCATACAAAAAACATCCTTGTGAAGACATCATCACTTCTCAAACTAGAAAAACACCACAGAAATCTTGATTGTATCACATCTACTTCAGGGTCACTAAAGAAGAGAGGAGTTTATGATATCCTCCCCCTTCCTGAACAATTATGGAGATCTTCTGAGCAGATGTTCTCTTTTAGATTTCAAAATTGACAGCTATCGGTGTACACTTTGTGTCATGATCTTACCAAAGGATAATTCTGCTGCATTCCCATGAGAAATGAGATTGTGATGCCAGCAAGAATAATTTCACAGGCAGATATTCTCAATTCCCCATTTTTGTGTTACATCTGAGAAAATAAGGTTCTTAATTATGAAGAAACAAGCTTCAACTTTAAATTTTTCTAAATGATTCCTTTTGACAATGTCCAAGGTGTTGGGACAGAAAGGACAACTATATTTCTATTGTCCTATCAAAACAAAGCTAATCCAATCCCCTACCGGACCTAGTCAAGATGCCTGAAAAATTAGGAGTTTCTGAAATCTGTCTGATACCAAACTACAACCTGAATTATGCCTTCATTTGTACTCCTTATATTAAGAACTACAGAGAACTGAACCACTCTGGACACTTGGTAGAAACACGGATATAAAATGGTATAACTGAAGCCAATCAATCATTAATTTTAAAATGCTGTGCCTTCTAAGACTATTCCAATCAAGCATGACTTAATGTGTGGGTTTGCAAGGTTTCTTCAGTTTTTTAAGAGATTTCTTAAAACACCTTCAGTAGCAGGCAGTAGCAGTGGTATGTTAAGGGTTTTTTACGTAAGGGAATGAAATACTATGATAAGAAACTATCAAACATTTTCACATACATGGCCAAGGTTGTCTATTTAGTTCTAGAAGCCTCACACCCATCTCAAGTATTATTAAATCTCTCAGTGGTCTTCAACAGTAAAACAGGAAATTTCAGCCAGATTCAAGGTAAAATCAGCCACATTAGTTTATCAGATGAAAACATCTGCTCTGTTTTTTCACCACTTCACAAGATGATGAACACTTACTCCACTCCTACACTTAAAAACAGCCCAAAGGCTCCAAGGAAGAGAATCTAAAAACCTGACCATCTGCAATTTGCTGTGCTAAAATCAATCAAAAATTAACTCTCCAGCACCTGAAAGAAGCTGCCCATAACTAACAGACAGACACAACTCAAGCTCCAGCATACCAAACATGGGGCTTGTCCTATCCAGTACACGAAGAACACAAATTCCAGTGCAATAAAATAATGGACTTGTACATGTAGCGGAGTCTAGAGTGCAAATCACTAAACGGGGCATGGATCCCAACACCAGTGTACCACAAACACTGCAAGTGAGCAGCCACTCAAGTGCAGAGTAATAACAAGTGAAATACTTGAAGGACTGTAGTTCTGGAAAGCAGAGACGTACACACAAGCATATTTTAACATAAGATTATGCACATAAGCAATCTGGAGTAGGTATTAGTTGAGTTACTCATTTTCAGCTCCCTCTCCAGGGACCTTCTCAATGAAAGCACAACTACACCACACTGTCAGCACTGGGTAGATAAACTTTTAAGTTCTACATTTGCAGCTAAGTTCACCTACCAAAAAAAAAAAAAACCAGACTTCAAAAAAAGTCTTTAAAGTCTTTTAAAGCCAAAGACTTTTAAGTCCTGTTTTCCCAAGCAAGCCACTAATGAAGAAAAGCAAGTTCTCGGCAAACTTAGCCAGAGTAAATTTCCTTTTATTTTAGGTACTCCTGAGCTGAATATGTAATTAAGGAATCAAGTGGAGAGTCCAAGCCTACTTAAATATACGTATTCTTTATATATCGGGGGAGAAGGGATGCAATACTAAAACCTATCATGAATTGTGAGCCAGCAGAAACAGGGATTGCAATTTTACCTGCAGTACACAAGATCTTACCTCAACCGTTTCAACTGTCCACTCATCTACCTGTTCCTTCTCACTACTGCTGAACTGAGTCTCTGCCATGAATTGTCTGTTTACATACTAAAATAAAAATAAGAAAGCGTATGAAAGTAAAAGTAAGTGGCATTAAAGGTATAAAAAATGAGAGTCTTTCAGTGAATAATACCTCAGTTGATTCAACTTCAGTTGGTTCAGTAAATTCTTCTGCTGCATCGGGTTCTGTAAGAAGAAGAAACACACCATTTATGTGGAAAAAACCCAAATAAACAAAACCTGAAACAACAACAATAAAGACCCTGACCACTCACATGTTACAGATCTAGAAGATACAAAGTTAGATGAGAAAATCTTGTGTCTCAGAATGACGAAGAAATGTCAAGGGCATTAACAGAGAATAACAAATATTCTCAGAGCTTTGAATTAAAAAGAAAAAAACCCACAATAAATTCTTGCTAGGGAGAGTTACATTCACCTATGCTTTCCCCACAAAACGGAAAAATGTCACGAGCTTTTTTCTCAAAATTTGATACAACATCCCCAAGTTTCTTAAGTATGTATTCATACTGTCTGCTTCAAAAACTGCTCCCTTCTAACACAGCTTAAACTGGTGGGAACCACTGAAAACTGGGAAAGCCTCAGGCAGCCAGAATTTTCACCCTGGATGGTTTCAGTACTAGAGATGAACACCACACTTTCAATTTAATCATTCTGAGAACTGCAGAGACAGGAGAGTACAGCACAAACATGTCAGTGTCAAGGCATCTTCCCTTTCTTACCAGCCTCTGCTGCAGTGTCTTCCACTGCAGGTGCAGGTGCTGCCTCCTCTTCCTCACACAGCCCATTCTGGTGGTTGTGGGTGCTGTCAAAGTAACTGGTCTGAAGAATACGCTCGACAACCTCCTTCAGCGCTTTATCTGGGAAAATGGAGCAGGGACAGATCAGCACCGATTCAGTCATCATCTTCTCCTTCCTTCCCAAAGATCGCATGTACATTTTATGACCCCAAGCCAGACCACTGACCGCTACTGGTACAGGATTTCTTCTCTTACTAGGTCACATTCAATAAATCAGTAAATAACCCACTTTCCTTCAGAAAAATCTCAAGGGCAAGGAGAAGCTCAAGAATACATCTAACTCTTCATAAGATTTGTGGAACACTTCAGAGTGAGGTCAAGTTTATGAATTTAATTACTAGACTTTTGTTCCTGTTACTTAAAACTATTACTGCAGAACAATTTCTTACAGAACAACTGTCAGTACAAACTTACTCAGCTACTACCTGATTCATGAACGTTCTTCCCCTGACGTGAAGTGGCTTAAAAGAGCCTTTGTGAGCAAAACACACTTGCACTAAGTGCCTCAGATGAATGCTGGGACATCTTAACCCAAAAGACATCCGCCACATTGGCAAAGCAGCATTACTGCCTGCCTAGGCCAGGTATTTGTGAATTAGTTCTGCAAAAACACAGTCTGGCTGGCATGGCCACACCCCGATTTGCAGTTAACCGATGGAAACAGGGCAAAACCACAACACTTTTTGCAGGAGCCAAGGGGGAGACAACATCCCACTAACGAAGGCCACACCAGTTTATGTGTTAGGTCATATTATTGACAAAGCTCCTTGGTCACACACAGGTTTCCAGAAAACAAAGAACTGTTACTAAGTACCAGCAGCAGCAGAGTACTGCTGAAATAGCAGGAATGAACTGAGCTTCAATACTGAGCAATGCTGAGCCAGTGTAAAAAAAAAATACACCGCACAGTGAGTCCAAACTTCAGAAGTCATTAAGAGTCCAGCTAAGAGCTGAGAAAAAGTAGTTACTCTAAAAACTCGAAGATAATTAACTGCCAAGTTCTCTTCCATCAGATGTGTATTTTAGTTCAGGCACAAATTCAGTGTGCTGTCTCTTCATGCAGAGACTGTACTTACAGGTTGTTCCACAAACTGGTTTTTCCTTCCCTTCCAGTAAGTCCCACAGGTGAACAGACGCCTGCTCATACTGCTCATTCAACCTTAAAAATTAATAAGAGTTAATTTCTTACTGAGCCCTTAAATTACCATACTAAATACACTCTTAGCTGACTGGCAATTAGAAAGAGAAGCACTTTGCTGTAACCTACCTCATGTTCATGTCTCGTTCAGGGTAAACCAGCTTGTAAAACTCATCCAGCATTGTCAATTCCTCCTCCGTCAGCACTGGCACCCCATTGGATCCTTGTTTGAGGTCGCTGCGCACCTCATCATCACCCAACTTCTCCAGAATGAACTGCAGCTCCAGCACAGTCTTTAAACGCTTCTGCTCAGCCTCCTCTCGCATCAGCTGCTCTCTACGAGCTGTCTTCTTTATTGTTTTCTGGATCTGGAGTGGACCCAAGGGAAAAACAGGTTGGGAATGTCTTTAATTGCTAAGAAAAGGCACAGACAAGGGCAAGATCAGAGTCTAAGTGTTGGGTTCTTCCATTTGGAGTGGTTTGGGCAATCCAGATTTTTCACACAGGCCACACAGATAACAGGGACAGAGAGGTTATTCACCATATCCCATGATAGTAGGAAGCATTCATTGGAACTACCAGGAGATCAGCCTAAAACAGATCAACAAAACTAGTCTTTGTATTTTCACGCACCACGGGAGGGAACTCATGGAATGTTTTGCCGTGAAAGCCTGGGGAGATAGACAGGATCAGCAAGTTCAAAAAAGGATTTAAACAAATTCTTGGACATGAGATCCCCAGTCAGACACTCCAGGAAACAAGCATGTGCATCCACTGCACCATTCCCAGTGTGAGGATCACAGATGCAGAAAGGAGTGGATGACACATCACCATCAGCCTTGTGCTCTGCACTGAACCTTCCACAGCACAGGTCTAAATGCAGCACCAGCCTGAACCTACAGGACGTTGTTTCTGCTCTTCATCTTAACCCAAGCATTCAGCATTCCAAATTCAGATGGTTTACTTCGTAACTTTAATATTCTCTCCCAAAAAATCTATCGTGACAGTAACTCTCTCACTTTGAAACATCTAAATTTCATTTCTTAAAGACGTATCTTAAAATCAACTCTATGTGAAGTAACTCCAGTCAGAAGAAACGGCAACCAAGTTTGAGAGTAGAGCAGTAATCTGGTACTCCTGGATTCACTTCCTTCTTTTAGCAGTCAGCTCACCAGGGAAACACTTCAGAACAGACTTATCCAGAAAAGAACGTTCTCCACTACTAACGTTCCATAAAGACAGATGAAACTGTGATGGCAAGAAAATAAAGAAACTGGTTGGCTTAGTCCTCCAAATTAATTTACAGCCACAACCAATGTATAAAGCAGTTTATAACACAGGGATGCTGCTGCCCTTCCAATTATCACAGCCTGTTCACAAGCTAAATACTCATCAGAGCAGTTAGCTGCACTGACATCCACTACACAACCAATTCCTCCAGTGCCACTGCTCTTTCCATAACTCTCAACCTTTTAGAACTTAATTCCTAATCACAATGTTATTTTGCATCCTTGATAAAACACCAATCCAAATGATTGTCTATTTTGTAGTATCCAGCTCATTTACCCTTTACAAAAATAACGTTGTCTCATAATGTAGTTTCCGACTGTATTATTAAGAAAGGAAAACCCTGTGAAATCCATTTAAGAAAATGTTACCAATGGCAGCAAGTGACCATTTTTAATGTTGCATGACAGACCTGCTCTGTGATCACATTTTCAACACTTATGGTGTGTCAGAAAATTACTACATTGTTCTTGTTTCCATACATTTATGTAGTGCATCAGAAAATAAGATTCTTCAGAAAACCTGCCACCAACTAATACAAAGAACAGAAGAAAACAGTCAAACATACAAGAAATCAAGGGCAGTTCATCCCTGTAAATAGAGGTGACTACTGCATCAGTGGAAGAGTTTAAAAGTGTCTGGATAATCCACATGGCAACGCTTGATCTTTACTTACATCTTGGCTCAGAGCCATAAAACTCCTCTGCAGTTCCTTAGCAAACTCCAGATTATTTGTCACTTCCTGGTATTTTGACACCGCATCCTTAAAAAAATCCAGAAAGACCACAAATGTAAACCATCACAAACAGAACAGCATACTTCCAACAAATGAATTCCCCCATATTTTAGCTCTGAAGTGAGGCACAGCACCCCTGAATGGGACTGCAACTATACAAAGTCAAATTTAGATTTTCACTGACCCAACATCAAAGACTTGTGTATGTCCTTGAGGCCTCCAGTTTCTTTAGATATGCTAAACATATATAAAAATACGCCTTTATGTGCTCACATGAATGGTGTACTGGTTTCATGTTTAGCTGTAGCAGTTCCTGACAAAAGCTAACTAACAACTGGGAGAATGGGGGAGAAGAACAATCTGCAACTCAAAGCTGCTCAAGAGTTTGAGAATTAATGCACTGTTAGCTCCAGTCAGAGCCAAAATCACAATATACAGAGCATAATGTCACCTTCTCCAGAAATCTCTGGTTTTGCTATCTTCTTAAACCTAATACTCTGATTTGCACCAAAGCAAACCAAACTCCTCAACTCATTTGGTAGTACTGAGAAATGACATCAAATCAGAGGGATATGGCTGAGACATTTACACCCCTGCTGTAACAAAATAAGGGATTTCTCCAAACAAAGACTTCTATCAGAACTGGTAGTCAGGCTCCATAAAATCCCTGAGCTTCCCTCCTCAAGATGATGTCAGTTCTTTTCCATGCTCATCAAAAAGAAACCTTATTATGGCTTCTCTTCACAACAAGCCATTACAAAATAAAAATACACTGATCTGTGATATTTCAGTTTTCAGCTGGCACAGAACCTCCAAAATAAAGATTAAATCATCACATGGACCAAGGGAAGCAGCTCATTCTTTTAAGTGTCAACAGCTGCAATAGTTGGAGGGTACATTTTTTTTCCTTCACTTTCTCAGTGTTAAAAATCATCAACAAAATACTGTTGATTACTGAGCATCTGGTAATCTCTTGAAGTATCAATATGCATGTTTGCACCATACAACTGAATTTAATTTGGTACTTGCTCTTTATTTACTACAACTGCAAAACTGCTGCTGAATCCAGCTTTACAATAACCTACTTTAAGAACCAGCCCCAACAAGGAGAGAGGCAGCACAAAACTCCTCTAGAGCTCCACATCTGCTGCACTGAGGGCTGCGACAGACTCATGGACAGAGCTTATCCTCACAGCCCTTGGGCTAAGCTCCGTCTCCAACACCAGACCAAGCTCTCAAGTTCTCCCTGGGCACATTTTCTGTGAAGGATCATGTCCAGAGAACCGCATAGGTATAATTTAGTTCTTTCGACAGCTCTGGATTTTAACATAAGCCAATTTTCACCACAGCTTATTTTCAGCCTAACCTCCACAAGCATAAAGCATTTCAACATGTTCCTCCACCTATTTTTCCAGGTTCTGATAAATCTAGCTTTCAACAAGGGGAAAGGGGAAGTGAAATTTATCCCTTCCCTCCCCACCAAGATGACAAAACTATTTAACAGAGATTTGATTAGGATTTTTTGGGTTGTTTTTACCAGTTGATCTTGATTCAGACGTTCTCCCTTGTTCATTCGTTCCTGGTAATCATCAAGTTTGCTCTGAAACAAAAGAAAAATGCTGTTATGAAGAGCCAAAACAGTTTAAAACTTTTTTCCTACTTGTGCTAACAAAATTATGCATTGTAATATTACAGTACAGAGACTGTAACATGTCATACAAGCACATAACTGTCCTGCAGAAAGAGTGCATGAGAAAAACCGTCTTCTGGGTTAAAACATTAATATTTTCCCAAAAGGTAAATATTTTAACCTTGTTTATTTGGCTATTACAATATCTTCATGGCTAGATGGAATTTCCAAGGAAATTCAGATTCCCCCTAATCGGAAAACCACTCTCAATGCACGTTTCCTTCAGTCCAAACACCAGAGAGCTGAACTGAGGGCTGAGCTGGAGCTTATCACCACTTTATCAATACTATGCCAAAAACCTGACTGGAAACCCCCACTGTCAATGTTATTAAGATTCAGAACTGTAATTCTCTGTAGCTCCATCACTTAAGATAGTAATAAAGAATTTTAAACAGTTTCTAATCCTCTGTGCAAGAATGCCCACCAACACAGCTCATATTAATAGCTCTAAAATAGTTTTGCTCAAGAGCACTAGGATTTTTTTCCACAGGAAGAAATTCAGATAGGAATCATTAGGCTACTTTTCACCAGGATCAGTTTTCTCATCTGCTTAAACAGAAAACCATGCAGGAGAGTGACATCAGCCAAAAGCAGGTAAAACTCCTGTGTGCCCAAGTGACAGATTTGACAGGCTAAGCAGAAAGGGTCTTCAAAAGGAAGCAAGGCCTGTAAGGACAACACCTAATTATCGAGCTGTTTTCACAGTTTCTGTATTACCACAAATTACTGTATTTTTAATGAAATTCACCTTTATCTAATTTTAAAAGTTATTAAAATGAATCCATAACAATTATCTTCCCAGTCTAGGATAACAACATGTGAAAAGAAGGAGAACATTTTGAATGTCAAAGAATCAAAACCCTGACGCACTCATTGTTTCAGGGTTTACATTTGCCAGTGAGAGACACCTTGTTTGGCTGCTGTCGCTCTTTGTTTCAGACTTTTCAGTTAAAAATATTTTACAGGTATTTTTCTAGTTAAGTCAACTTCTATGCTCAGTCTCAGACTTTTTGGAAAGATCAAAGTCTGTGGAACAGCGTAACAGGCAAGCACCTCTTCCAAAGTATTTGATGCCCATCATTACTTCCTGAAACCCAAACACCCCTGTGAGACTTGGTCCTTTTGATGTCACTGGTGCCCACAGTTTGGATCTTTGCCAATTCCTACGGGTCAGATAGAACATTCAACTGCTTCACCTTTCAGTGTATCAGAGCCAGCAATGGCCTAGGCAATGTCAAAGCAAACACTTCTAGAGGTCCAAAAAGGTATTAGTGGGAATTTCATGCTGAGGACAGAAACTACAGCTGTTAAATGCAGCAGCCACAATTCGTAACAGACCGAAGAAGTAGCCCTGAAGAGCATTTGGCACACTGCAAATCTATCACAACAGGAGGTAAGGTCAGGTTACTGTTCTCCATCCTGATTTCAGAGCAGATGATGACATGGTTGGACAATCACACAACACTTCTCTTGATTTAGGAGAGTGTGGCTGAACTGTGAAGCCAAAAAGGAGGCTGAAGAGCTGAACCACTGGAGTGCAAAGCCAGGTCAGCCTACACCTCTGATGGTTAAAATCCTACAGCAAACTGGCTTTGCAGACAAAGAAATTTCAAAGGAAGTTCCTACTTGCTCAAGTCACTGGCTCCCCTGCTGCAGATTACAATTCCCTTGGTCACCCTGATGCAATTGTTTGTGAGGCTTTCAGTAAATAGACTGCAAACACGAGCCAGTTTGAACAGGGTCTACAAAAATGCATTAAAAGAAATTCTGTGATCCAGTTTCCAACACAAACCCATAAACAACAGTAAAACAAACAGGGTGGAACAGTGTATTCCACTACACCACTTTGCTTGAGTTCGTTGAAGAAAACATATATTGCAAAATTTTGCTGTGAAACACTCACAGGATCCATTTTGGTGGCTGAGGGCATAAGGGACGGAAGAGACAAAAATACCCTAAATAATTTTTTTCTGTATACTTTTTAATGCATGGTTGGTATTTTCAAAACAAGATATTGCAGTAACACACTGAACAATGCACACCTTTTTTTCTTAAATGGTCAAATGTAAATGCTTTGCTTATTTTTATTCAATTAAAAAGCAAAGGGTAATATGTTTACTTTTGTTAGGAATAGAAGCAAGGTTATTTGTCTTCACCTTTTCTACTTTAAAAATATTCCTATTGGAAAGGTAAAAGCAGAGGAAGGAAAGCCCTGTCAGCTGCAATGCAGAGGACAAGCCAATGTGCATTTAGTCAAATGTTACCACAAAGATTTCAAATGCCAAGTAAGCATTTTTCTATCATCCCAAAGACACTTTAAGATCCAAAGCTGCATTACACACAAATATTAAGTAAAATGCTTTCTTTTTAATCTGCACTGTCAACTAACAGCAATCCAAGAGCAGCATTAGTGCTGTAAAATAACTGCAGCAAAATTCCTGCTTAGGAACCTACTGCAGTGCCTGCAAGAGGGGAAGACTGTCTTCATCTTACCTTCTCAACTTCACCCTCATTCCTCACAGATAAAAGACCTCTAAGCATAAAAACCAAACCAGAAGAAAAAAAAAATAATCCAGGGGCAAAGGGAGCATATAAATTGTGTATTGAACAGCTCATGAGTCAGCAGCTCCCAGTTCTGCAGGCAGCAAGCCATCGTACTTCAGCTTTTTCCACTGAGATACCTGAAGTGTTTTGGAGTTTCCTGGGGAAAAAAAGCACCACACACAGGCTCCCAGGGCTCTGCTGTTCATTGCTTAAGCATGCCTCGGACTTTAGCAGGCATCCAAAACTGAGTTATGTTATTGCAGTAATAGACAGTTCTCTTCACCTCCTCTGAACTGTCTCAAAAATGTCATCC
Source organism: Origma solitaria (assembly GCA_013397895.1). Lineage (NCBI taxonomy): Eukaryota > Metazoa > Chordata > Aves > Passeriformes > Acanthizidae > Origma > Origma solitaria. The sequence goes on along the minus strand of VZRL01002562.1, from coordinate 662,319 downwards.
TGAAGTGAAAACAAAAAATGCAGTTACATGGCATTAGCTTCCAAACCAACAGTGGTTTTACAAATGTCTGACCACTGAGCCGTCACTTCCAGTGCTGTGCTATAAACTGGATCACTGGAATCATCAGATTAAAAATAACCCTTAAAAAAGGGGGTCAGGAGCAGGAGGGAGGCTCTATATTTAACCAGACAATTTCAATGCTATGGTTATACCAATTACAGCAGCACAAGTGTGTATGACAAGCTGCGAAGGGACAAGGTAACCTCTGTGAACAGCTATTGTAAATGTATTGTGTAAATCTATTGTAATTCAAACTCTACTACAAGCAAAGAAAAAATGGAAAGGACATTCCAAGTCTGTTTCCTGAGGTATCTCAAAAATGGAATGAATGTTTTTGACAGCACCAAGCAATTAAGACAATCCAAAATTTAAAATAGCTACGTAATACGGTTTGCACCAAAGCCAAATAAAAACCAAGTTATAAATCAGAAGTTTATTAACGTGTTTTACATCTCGGCATTGTAATTTATCTACCCACCATCATCATCTCCATGCTCGTTCATCATTTTGCAGCAAACACTGCCCAGAACGGACCAAAAAAACACCACAAACCAAAACCAGTCTTCCTTATTTTCTCAAAAACACAGGCAGAAAAAAAATCAAAAAAGGTAAAAACGCTTAACAAGGAAGTTCAGAACCTCTCAAAACCCAGCAGTTCTGAGAAGCTGTTTCAGTCCTGAGTTAGAACCAGGAAGATGGAAGGATGCAATAACACCAGTACTCCAGAACACAAAACATTTACAGGTCTTCTGTTTAAACTGAACTTATTGTTGAAATAACAGTTGTAGATATTCTGGTGGATGAGTTTTTCCCCCAAAGTCTGGAAAGTTTGATTGTTTAGAAAAAGTATCTGCACACTGTCTTAGTTTTTAAACAAACGATAAAGGCACATCAATTCTGAGATGGCAGTTTCATGATCAGTTAACCTGAGAGGAAAAGAAGAGCTCTTTCAAGTAATCAGAATTAAGTCACCAAAGAATGGAACCCCAAGTTTTGGTGGCGGCACAGAGAGGCTCTTTCCAAATCACCACCATACAGGATTTCCTCCAGAAACAATGAATTTCCAGGGAAGTTGACTACACTGTAGAAGACCTGGATTTTGCTCTACACATTATTTATGTTCAAAAAAGTCACTTTTACAAGTGAGTTCTGGAACACCAGCTGGGCTGCAGAACACAAACTGAGCTCCCCAACACATTCTGCGTGTCTTTTTCTTCTGAAAGAAAAATCACCAACCAAACCTCGAAGCAGCATCTGAAAAACTTAAACCAGAAAATGTTTCACAGCTTTCTGGACTCATCATGTGTTTAAGTTAACTAAACTCACTGGGACAATCCCTATTCTACAAGAACCAGTTAAAACCAAAACAGACCACACTGAAACCTCAAAGCACCAACCACCACAAGATTTCACAAACAAACTGCTTGGTGTTTCAGACATGAAGCTTGATATCCAAAATTGCTACCAAGAGAGGTTTCAAAGAAAGATCCAGGCTTTTAATACACAGTTTGCAATTAATTTTACCATTCAGTCCAAAATCATGTTAAATCTCTAAAGACAAGCCTCACAAGGAGAGATTCTGGAAACAGTTAAAATCCTGGAACATCCAAGTGGCCCAAATAATGGTCAAAAGCATTGAGAGAGATGCTACCAATGGGCAGCTTGAAACTTCCTGCTACCACTGACTGCACCTACAAGAACGGAAAACTGAGCCCAGCTTTTCCCATAGGCTCCTGTTTCCCATGGGAAATTCAACATTTTACTGAACCAAGTCATATCAACACCAAATGTCCATCTGCTGTTCCGTGAGAGCTCCTGCATAGCAAGGACAGCAGCCTTTGTTAACTCCTCATTCTGCACCCCAGCCAGGGTTACACTCAGTAGGAAATTCAGACAAGCTGATAAAGTGACAGAGGCTCAAGTTACCAGGCACAGCCAGCATGTGCCATCTTTCCAACTCGAGATACCAAGCTCACATCAAGTTTTTAAGCTCACATGCTTACTGTGCGACCATCTGCCCAACCCCTAACCCATGTGTTAACAAATTAATTATTTTGCCCCTCTGGCAGAACATTTGATAAACCGCTCTTACATAGCTCGTGGTCTATTACACAAGTTGAAAGCAAAAATAACTGTGTTTTTTTTCCTTCAGCACTGAAACAAAACCAGAGTTTGATCTATTGGCTTAAAATGTGGAAATGTTTTTCCCTCTAAAAATGAGAAACAGAAGAGCCAGGGAGAAGGAGAATTCGAAGGCAAAATATTTTCTCCTAGGGAACGTGGAGAGCTGGCAGGATTCTAACCTCAGACACCCAACAAACACCTAGAGGAGTCCAGGCAACTTTTAAATTAACTAAGCTTGCCAACCTGTAGAGAAAATACCCCTCGAATTACCGCCTGCCACGCACACACAAATACCTGCTCATCTAAGAACAGAGGATAGCATTCCTATCATTTCCAAATATAAAGAGATGAGGGGAATACAGACATTTTCAGGCCATGTTTTCACATTCATTTCTGAAAAGCAAATCAATTTATCCTAGTCCCTTTTAACACAAGCAATACTCATTCTTTCAAATGAGGTCACATTTAGGAAAAGAAAATGAAAGTTTAGCTAATAATCTAGCATTTTTAGTTTATACAGAAATGTTCAAAATAGTACGGACCAAAGTTATAAATGTTATTTCAATTTGTATTTTCGTGGTCACACCATTTTATCTTCTGTGTTTAAAGGTAAACGTGGCATTACATTTACTCAATTCAAATTTCTTCATGAAGAGTGACCTTTCCTCTACTAAAAGCTGCACACTCCTTTTCTTTAAAACCTAAGATGGTACCTCTAACAGAACAATCATTTCTCATCCTTCAGAAACATGTGTCTAAGTGTTTTTGTATTCATTCTGTAACACAAAGCTCAGAAAATCATCTCTACTGGCCTTCATTACCAGCTGCTGACAAAGAAAGGATTAACTGTCCAACCAAGCACAAGTTCCCAGTGAGATTTACTGCATTTTTCACCCACTCCTGTCTGTGCAGCATCCAGCACAATTTTACCTTCTGATGGTTGGAAAAATTTAAAATCTATTCTTGTTCAAAGATACAAAATGTAAGGAAATACTGATGTGTACAATGAGCTTTGTTTTAAGACACAAAGCATGTAATGTTCTATTAAAGAGCATTGATTTACTAAAGAACTCTTGACTCCCCCACCAAGGGAGAGGCTCGAGCCCACAAATGAGTTATTCTGCTTTAATACACCAAGAACCATTTCTCTCATGACTTCAGTAGTGCTTATGAGTTCTTCTTCAGGAAGTTTCAGAACTTCAACCCATTAAGACTTATAAATCTTTGAACTTTTCATTCATCAGTAGGAGACAACACTAGCTTTTCCTTTTCAAGCCCCAGCCCTTGCCTTTGAGCCCACACTGCCTAGCACAGAGTACTCAAAAAATAAATGCTTTCAGTAATTTTCATGGAACATCTTCCAACAAAAGCCATTTCCAGAAAAGAAAGGGCACTTTTTCTGCTCTATTCACTTGGAGGAACATCACAGTTGACTAAATCATCACTCAAATAGAATAGCACGGCAAAAGCAAATGAAAATTAGGTGTAAATTATTTACTTCTAAAGGTAAATAAAAACACTGCTCCCAAGGAAAGCTGACCCTCACACCAGTAACACTGTGCTTTATCCCCTTGAATACTCGGAAGTACAGAACAGGTCAGAATGTTCACCTCCTAATTCTGTTTTCTTTTAAATATCCTTTTTTAACATCATAAAAAGTATTTTCAAAATATTTTTGTGGATGTCGGGTACCACAGTTAATTTTCAAACCATTTTTCTGTATTGCAACAACTAGAGACAGAAAGATCTGCTCTCTTTCTTGAGCTGAAGATCAGTATTGTGTGTGCTCTCATTCCTGTGTATTAATGACAAGTTTAAGACAGACATCTTGTCCTGTCTACAAACAAGAGACATGGAGGAAAATAACCTCGGATTCTAAAACTTACCTAAAAGGTCCTGGCTTGCTGCTCTTTGCCATTTTATTTTGAAAATCCAGGAAAATCCCACACCCATTTTTAAGTGGGAAGCTACACTGTACAGAGGGCATTTATACAGTGTATTATTGATACACAGTGTATTATTTACAGGCAAAGCACAGCTTCTTTCATTTACAACTCACCTGTGCTGACTAATTTATTGCTAATATTTCCACCTTATACAATATGGAATACTATGAATACAATTAGAAGTGCTAGTTTTAAAAATTAATAGAACAGTTATTGTGCTTATTCACTTCTAAAAATAAAAACAGATTTACGGCTCTGACATAAACATAAAATTATTTTTCAGTAATCCCTAATTTTAGCTCGGCAATGTGGTGTTTGGGGCAAGTCTTGAGGCTATGTGTCAGTTCTTTTACTGATGGACACTTCATGCTCTGTAGGTTGTAAAGCCCTGCGAAGCTCATTTAATCTGTCACCACGGAGAGGGTGCAAAACACACCGCAACTAACCACGACACCCTTTTCCTCTTGTGCCACAACTCGAACAGTCCGAGCACCACGGATTTAGTAGCTGCTCTTTCTAAAAATAACCCCTGAAAGGCCGCTTCCAGCTGTGCTCAGGCTCCCAAAGAGTTGAGCTGAGGGCGATGGAAAGCGAGCGGTGACAACGGGGCGGGGTGGGGTGGCCCCGGCTTTGTGCGGGCGGCACAAGGAGCTCCGCCGGGGAGGCCGGGCCGCCGCCATGTTACAGCTCCGCGTCCATGTGCCCGGCACCGGGGGCTCCGCAGCCTGTGCCTGCCCGCTGCTCCGGGCACAGGCACCGGGAGCACTCCGGCCACCGCATGCAGCGGGCATGCGGGGAGCCGATCCCCGGGATGGCGCGGCTGGGAAAGGCCTCGCCGCGGGGAACAAAAGGCGGAAGGAGGGGGAAGGGAGCGGCGCCACCGAGGGGGCTCCGGCCAGCGGGGGCGA
>VZRL01002562.1:621837-647067 GCA_013397895.1 Origma solitaria | reverse complement strand
TTTTTTTTTTTTTTAAACATGCAGGCGCAGGAGTTGTGTTACACCCTTGTCTAGAGCTTTGACAAATTCCTGGCAGTCCTGTTCCTGTCAGGAAGGTCCAGCCATGGGGCTGGGGATGCATCCAGCCCTGTGTGGGTGCAGGAGTGTCTTTGGTGCTACCTTGTTCAGGTTCCTTAAAGATAAAATGGATGTGTACAGCATGTCCCTAATAAGAGCCTACAGAGTGTTAGCGCTCCTTTTCAGCACATTGATGCTTTCATGTTCTAAGCTCTTGGCTAAGCAAATCTTTGTACTTTTTTCCTCCTTTTCCTCAGCACCAATTAAACTCCCTGGGCATATTTATACAAAAATCCCTGTTCTTTCCAAGGCAGAAACACTTTCTCTTCCCAACAGATTTTGAACCTCAAGATGACTGCAGCAATTTTGCCAGTTAGGGAAGAGAACCAGCTTTACTTCATTTATGTGACATTTGCATAATGTGAAGTTTAGATCTTCCACTGTCACATGCTTCCACTCATTTACCACCCTAATGTCCATTGGAAGTGCATGATGGAAGCGCTGGAACATTCCTAGTCCTTTGTTTCATACCAGGCTTGCATTGAACCAGTTGCTTAATTTTCCCCAATTCCTGCAGCACTGCAGGAGTTCCCAGCATTTGTCCTCCCAGTGTGCTTATCTGAATTGCCGTCTCGTTTTTGCTGCGCTCTCTAATACCTCCTTCCAAATAAAATGCCTGCCTTTGTAGCATCAAGGAAAATAACAAGCACTTTCAAACCCCATTCTTCCTTATTTTTTCCTCCCATAAACTGTAAAAATCTGCATATCTGATTGATGCAACTTCATCCCGGTCTGAAGCCACGCTGCTTTTCTCTCACTGCTCCCTCTAAAACCAGCTCTGATCTGCTAGCTACGATTTTTGCAGAGTTTTCTTTCTCTGTACTGATAATAAACTTTCACCTCCACAATTATTTTCATCAGCAGAGTCACCTTTTGCCAGGACTGAGGCAAGGATTGCCTTCAGCCAGGCACCTGCGAGTCTCTCAGTCCTACAGCTGTTTGTGGTAGTGTTATTTTTGTGCGTGTTCCGCAGCCTTTCCCATTTTTAACCAATTCGCTGCTCCCATGATCCCGGCTCGATATGGATTCAGCCCTGCCTCACAACCTGACAAGTCTGTTCTTACGAAGTGTTGTGTAATTTTTCATACACAAGGGTGTGCTGGGTCTGATCCTTTGTGTTTAATGTGCAGCCACAGGGTCAGAGAATCACAGAATCACAGAATGGTTTGGGTTGGAAGGAGCTGTAAAAATCACCTCATTCCACCCCCTGCCATGGGCAGGGACACCTCCCATTGTCCCAGGTTGCTCCAAGCCCCGTCCAGCCTGGCCTTGGACGCTGTCAGGGACACAGCCTGTGCCAGGGTCTCAGCATCCTTGCAGGGAAGAATTTCTGCCCAGCATCCAATCTAAACCCACCCATTTTCATTTTCACATGCCTTTTATGGGGGAAAAAAATAGCACTAATTTTTAATTGATAGATACATAAGATATTTAAAGGCCAAGTTTTAAAGTCCTTCTGTGTGTTGTTCCTATAAGCAGTGTTGATGACAAAAGCAGATGCACTCCATTACTCCTGTGACAGCAAACCATGTGCCTTCTTTGTGTCCCAGCTACATTTTGGACTTTAATTAAATATAGCATCTCATTCTTTAGCTTCTCTCCCCACTATGTCCCTTCACATCTTTTTGTTTTTATTTTCCCCTTGTCTTCCCCTGTCCATATTTTCCTTCTTAGAGCTACCCTGTCCTGTGAACCGCTAATTTATTATACCTGTGCGCGCCTTGGGTGAACTCTGAGCCCCTGCAGCTCCCACAGCACTGAAGTGGATGTGATCAGCACTTGCTGAGCAAGGATTTGGGTTTCCCAGAGCTCAGGACATTTTGTACACTTCCCTTTTCTGCTGTCAGTGTGAAATATATGTGACGCATAACGTGATACGTGACGGGAGGGCGTACGGGGGGGTCTTTTCCCTCCCAAGAAAGAGATACACTCAGAGGTGCCTTCAGGATGGTAAAAAAACCCCCAAAAACCAAAAGGAGCAGGAAATAAAACCCCCAGGCCTGAAGCTGTTGTTTTTCTCTCTTCCCAGGGCCATTGCTCGGTTGGTGCCGTTGCTATCGCTTGCTTGGAAGGCGCTTTGCACGCCCCTGTGAAAGGCTGGCTGTGCCTCTGGGGAGGCTGATAAGGGCGCCCAGGGGTGCTGGGCTCGCCCCTGACCGCACAGCCTTTCCCTCTGCCCTGCTCCAGAGTGCGGGCAGGGATAACCGTGTCCCCATTATCACCGCCCTGCAGAGGGGCTCCGGCAGCGCCTGCCTCTGCTCATCCCTCTCGTTGTGCCTCTATCGGCTCCTTCAGGGACACGGGGAGCACCAATTTCCAGCCTCCCTGGGGCTGTGGGGCTGGGCCGGCAGAATTGCTTATTTCTAGGGATTTCTGTCAGTACATCTTCACAAGACCGGGGTCCGTTCCCGCAGTTTTCTTTACCAGTCAGGGATGTGCCAGAAATACCTTTTCATCCTCCCACCATCCCTCTTCAGAAGCTTCTTACCCTCTGAGGAAGGACCTCAAGGGAATACTATACACAGAGCTGATTTCTTCCCGGCTTCCCACAGCTGGGATCCGGTGGGAACAGCACCCAGATCCCCTCGGGGAGCCCCCACGCTGCCAGGTGCCCACAGCCTTCCAGGGGGCTAGTTTGGATGGCTGCTGGGCAAGCGGCCATCCCGTATTCCCAGTGACGTGGCTCAGTCCCTCTGTGCCAATCCAGAACATATATTTTACCTTTCTTAAATATTCCACCGTGGAAATGCTCCAGTTTTGATTAGAGAAACTGATGTTCTGCTTATTGGTGTGCTGCTGACCTGGAACCTCTCAGGCACATAAATATCCAAGACATTTCATGCAGTCCTATAGAGTTCCACCCTCCATTTTTGCATGTTTTTAAGAGCTTTTTAGCACTAGGTTTTCTTCTGCAGATGTTTTAGGCTGGCAGCTGTTTTTAATGGCGTGGCTGCTATGATAGACCTGAGAGCTAAAGCCTCTGCAGATTGCTGTGATGCTATATCATAAAATCATGGATAATTAGAGATGTATGGAGAAACTCAGGGAACAAGGGAGGAGCTGGAACATGGTCCAGGTGACAAATTTCACCTGAGTCTCTTCCCTGCTGTGTCACAAACCATGGGAAGAGGATCTGTTTTACTGGGTGCGTGCACATGTTGTCAGCCTGCACTGGGAAACCTTTCATTTTATTCTGTTTTATCTCCCAGTAATCTTTCAAGTATTTCTACAATTGAGCAGATGTTTAATACCCAGGGACAAGTCTAGAATTGAAGGAAAGATATTTTCCAAGTAATTTGGGGGAGCCTGACAAGAATCCCTCAGTGCTGGCTGCTAACTGTGTTTTCTTCCTCTTTTGATAGATCTGGTTGTGTCAAGGAAACTCTCCATGGACTTAGTCTAACAAAGGCATGATGGATCTGACCCTTTGTAATCTTTGCCAATAAAGCTGGAAAATGTTTTTTTTTTTTTCCCTCTATTGCTATCCTGCCAAATATCATTTTGCTCCCAGGAAAGACTGGCTTTGTATCATGCTCAGTGCAATAGTTACCCACCTGGGCTTGTATCTTTTATCTAAGAAAGCCAACTATTTTTTCCCCCTTTGTATTGCCAAGGTTTTTTGATTTACCGTGCCTCTGCTCTTTCTGAGGTAACCTTATTATCTTGAAAGAAGATTTTCCTGATCAGTTGCCATAATAAACAAAGCAAATCAGCCTTGTGTGATTGCAGACATTAAGCACACTTGGATCCCTGTTGCTCGGGATTTATGATGGACCATAATGTATTTATGGGATGCGTGGATAGGAAATTCTGAGGGGATAAAGGGCTCCCATCCCAATTAGGCTGGTGAAACTAAGTAGGGGAGAATGGTGAGAGATGCAGAAATAAGGATGTTATTTCTGATACTCTAATGAAGGAGAATCTGTTCAAACAGCTCTCCCAAAATTTCACTGTTCATTTAAAATGTGCTTCCTGCTTGTTAGGAGCAACCTCTCAGGCTTGCTGGAACTGCTGTTGTTAATTACTGACTCAGAGAGCTGCTTGAGGGAGGCTGAGGGTTTGGATTCTTTGGATAATAGAGAAATGCAGCCTAGAAGTGACGGATGTACCTCATGGCTTTATGGCTAACAGAGGCACAGACTGCTTTGGGCTGGAAGGGCCCTCAAAGCTCATCCCATCCCACCCCTGCCATGGCAGGGACACCTCCCACTGTCCCAGGCTGCTCCAAGCCCTGTCCAGCCTGGCCTGGGACACTCCAGGGATCCAGGGGCAGCCACAGGTTCTCGGGAAAACCTATGCCAGGGCCTCACCAACCTCCCAGGGGACAATTTCTTCCTAACTTCTGATCAAAATCTCTCTTAGTTTGAATTGTCTATTATTTTTTTATCTCCAGCACCAAAAGCGAGCCCAAAATGACTTAGGCATTTACAATTAAGAGTCTTAGTGCAGTACAAAATATTCTAATGTTTTTTCCTGGTTCAACTGCTAATTTTATAAATAGTATTTCCTAATTGATGTTCTTCCCACCAAATCACTTCCTCCACCCATTCCAGTGTCCTACTTTGTGCTCCCACCTCAGCTGGGGCCGCAGTGCGATGGCTGCTGTGCAAACACAGGTCTGGGACGGATCCTACAAAGACGGTTCCAAGGACAAGGCCAGCAGAAGGTGTAGGAAGGAAGCAGTGTCATTTCACTGTGCAAGTGGAAAACTTCCAGAGGCAGATGAGGCAGTCTTCCCAAGAACACCCTGGGAACCTCTGGCACAGCCAAGAGCTGAATTAACATCCCTGAGTCCTTCAAAGACCATCCTTTCTCCTCAAATCAGTTTTATTTTCTGACACAAAGCCAGTGGAAAGAACCCTCTGATCTCAGTGATTTAGGCAGAGTCCCAAACACTCCCAAAAATCCATTGCTGCTTTCCCAAGCCACCTTATCCAATGCAGAGAAGAATTTCAACCTCTATTTCTGTCAAGTTCTGACTAGAAGTCAGGTGAAGGGTGGGGGCTCAGCAGGAGCTCCGGCCCCTCACTGGCAGTTCTATGAAAATGATTTATTTTTGTCACTTCTTGTGATTAGTCATGTTTCACACAGGGCACATTGGTACCATCTCTCTCTCTCTCTTTGCTCTGCAGTTTGAATTCAGACATGGGGTGGGGTTTCTTCTGCTCAGCACACATCTTGTATACAGAATACTTCAAGGAAAGTCTTTTTCCGACAAATCCTTGCAATGAGAAGACTCAGTATTTCAGCTTTTATCATTCCCAGTAACCAGAAACCAGTGGAGGCAGATGCTGAAAGTTTGTAGCCCACATTTCCAAGAAAGGCAAAGAGCCCTGTTCTCTTCCTCTGTTCTATCCTAATTCTTGTGCATTTGCAAAGGCTTCAAAGCAAAGCATGTGGAAATGCCCATGCTGAGTTTGTTTGGTTATCAGCTAATTTATTCTCAGGAGTAAAGCCCGCACTGGTGAAGTCATCCTGGGTAACTGGGCATCCTGAATGATCTTTTTTTGTCAAATCCCTCGCTGAGTGATATATCCAATTTTTTTTGCATTGTCAGAATAAAAAAAAGGCAGCTTTCAAGTTTCACTCAGTAGGTTTTTCACATGTCAACAGAGATTCCTTTACATATTTGAAAATTGCCATATCCAAATTAACTCATGCAAGAATGCTTTTCATTCATGTTTTTCAGAGAGGTACTTGGAGTGATGGGGGAAGGGGGAATGGTTTTAAACTGCGAGAGGATGCGTTTAGATTCGATATTAGGAAGAAACTCTTCCCTGTGAGGGTGGGGACACCCTGGCACAGGTGCCCATAGAAGCTGTGGCTGCCCCTGGATCCCTGGGAGTGTCCAAGGCCAGGTTGGAGCTCCCTGGGCTAGTGGAAGATGTCCCTGCCCATGGCAGGGGGTGGGTGGATGATCTTTGGGATCCCTTCCCAGGCAAACCCTTCTGGGACTGAGTGTAAGCTCAATGCTCTGAGCTCAGGTGATGCTGAGGGCAGTGCAGGTCACCAGAGGCCTTTCCCTGCCACACCACAAGCTGCTCTCCTGTCAAAGCCGAGGAGAACAAACGGGCCATTTGTTGCTGAGCTACTGCCCAGCTGTGGCTGTGTCTAATCAGAGTTAATTACGGCGAGCGAAGGCTCTGCAACACTCCCAAGGAGCCACCGCGTCATCCTGTCGCCCCCACTGCCAATTTTGGGAGCTGCCTATTATCAAGGTAGAGATTGCACAGGATCCCTGGCAAGCAGCACAAAGTATCCCAGCTTAATACTAAAGCAATGACTAATCAGGGCATCCCAGGAGGAAGCTTTGCAGTAGCTCTTGCAAGGGTAATGAGGACAATTTCCATAGCTATGACACTTTCAGCCAAGCAAAATGCCACAAATCTTGTTTATTCTTATTTCTTCCCTCCTGGAGCTGCAGGTAACACAGAGCCAAAAGAAAAGGACTTTTCCTTGGGGAAGGATTGCACCAAACGTTTTGCAGGATGAACAGCCAGGGCTGTTGTTTTATCATGGCAGCGCTAATAGCTAAAGTCTATTAATTGCTGACTGCTGTTTTGTTTGGCAAATACAGGAAGCAGTTTACATGGCTACGCAAGTGCTCTGGTTCCCAGTCCTTCTGAAATGGTATTATTGTAACGGGATAATAGTGATTAAGGACAGTTCCCTGAGGAAGGAGGGCCTTTTGATGACTGAGTCATTTCCTCTCCCTGCTCGACTCCAGGGCGATAGTGCTTCTCTGCCACGGGCACACACCCTGTGTAGCCAGGGACTTCTCCAGAGAGGAGGTCCAGAGCACAGCCTCAGCCTTAGGTGGAAATGCCCGAGGCCATGAGTCCTAAAGAAAGCACTGGAGCACCAGAAACACAGCAGCAGTCCAAGCAGAAACTACTTTTCCCCCCCAAATATTTCACTTGCCAGTCCCTTTTCAAAACCGTGGGGTAACACTGCCTTTGGCTACACCACGCCGCTGGATTAACCAGTCAGGCCTTTAAACTTTGGTTTTTGCGTCCAGCGAGGTTTGGCAAATTAATTTGTTAAAAGGCAGTAACACCTCTGCCAAGCACAGCAGTGCAGCCTTCTCCTTCTGGACGTGGCCACCAGTGACAAGCTGGCCAAGGCCACCAGCTCAGTTAACACAGGTCAGAAATCAGTCACAGCACAACTGCTCACTCCTAGACGACAGCAAATTCAGACTAAGGGCCCAGAGGGAAACGATTCCATGTCCTCTTGCAAGTGATGGGCACCAATGTGATCGCAGCTTCCCAACCACGCAAGCACCAGGGGATCAGGTCCTGGTGGAACACAGTAGATGAGAACAGCCCTCAGCCTCTCCTTCCTCTTTGATTTTTGTCACATATTGCCGTGGGAGATGCTCAAATGAGCTCAAGTCTAACCATAGCTTAGCAAGAAAATGTTCCTGTTACCACTTTGGAGCTCAAACCGGGCTCTTCCCAACATTTTCCCTTCTGAGGTACAGTAATTGCTCTCCGATTAGGCAGGAAACTGTACCAGGGTTATTGCTCTAAAGGAGCCAGTGTTATCAAAAAACAACACGTCGGGGCCTGTCCTCACAGGAAGGGAATCATAAGTAATCAGCAGCGCTATTATGCAATTGGCTGCTGCTCCCTCCATTCTGAGTGCAGAAAAAAAGCAGCTTAGGACTTTTTTTTCTTGTAGCCAAAGTATTTTAAAAGAGCCCTGGTTCCTCTTTGCCTCCCTGTTCAGCTTCTCCAAACATTGCTGTGTTTCCTCAACAGGACATGAAAAACCCTCGGTGTGTGCAAGGACGGGGCAGGGGGGCCTTCCTCCCAAATTCTGCAGACTGTTGCCATCCCTTCCCTGAGTGCTCCCTCACTTTGGGAACAATATTAGTCAAGGGGGATGGACTGCCATAGCATAGAAAAATGATGAAGATCCTTGGGTGATGCATTTCCTGCTCGTTATTCCCATTCAGGTTACCTCCCTTGGATATTCTTTCTAAAAATAGGTGTTCTCCAACATGTGTGAATACATACAGGAGCAGTGGTGGGTGTCATGTTGGTTCTTTTATAAAACTACTTGACATAATGGCCTTTTAGCCCTGTCCAAAGTGGCAAGGTAAATTAATTTCATCCATCAGGAGGTACATCAATATCATTTCATTGTGCGGGACCTCCATCCGTCCATCCATGGGCACACCCACACCCCTGAGTCCACACTACCACAGCTGTGCAGAGGGTTTACACCTGGATCCCACAGCCGACCCGAGCTCCAGAAGCAAGCAGAGACACTGAGTTTGGTTCATGATGCAGAAGCCAACTGGAAGAGATGGCCAGGGAGCCAAGGGCAGGCAGGTGAGAAAGGATTTCCTGTATTGCTGGAATGCAGGTGAGGATTTCAGGGCCCCAGCCTGGCCAGGTGGCTCTGGGGACATGGGGTGGTGGTGATGAAGGAGAAGCTGTGAAATCTATGAAAAGAAGTTCTCCTGGAGCAGAATTTTACAGCTTTTCCTGCTCGGCTGAGTCTGCCCTTGGCACAGAACTTCTGACAATCCCTGATGGATGAGAAAAGGAAGGAACAAAACAGAAAACAAAAAAAATCTGTCAATAGACCATTTAGAAATGTTCCGATATTTTGCTGTTTGGTGAGTTTAGCCTTGGGCAACAAAAAGGAAAATACATGAACTTTGAGCTGTCAGAGAAGAGTCTGGAAAATCAGTTGGTATCAGCAAGAAAGGTCCCAACGTTTTATGCTTATCATGTGTCCCAGAAATAGAAATATTTGTACTTTGGTCTCAGCTTTTCCTGTCTGTTTTCCCCCCTCTATCAAACATGGAAGTGCTCACGGCTGAATTGAGCCCCTGGATGAGTTGGTGTCTGGACACAAAGGGATGGGATCACATCCCCCCTACAGCCTCCCAACCTCCGTGGCAGGAGCCTGCGTGGCTATAAGTCAGATAAAAGTTCAGATAAAAGTCTGAAGAACCCAAGGAGGAACATCTGCCTTGCCAGGAGTCATGATTTCCCCATTTGGTCTGACCCAGGGGTCACGGTCCTTCAGACCTCAGCAGAAGGTTTTTACCTCAAGGGGTACAGCAACTGCTGAGCTGCTTTTACATCTCAGCTGCTCTCCCTGAAACGACTTTTGTCAGTTTGGTTGTTTGTTTTAGTGGTGATGTTTTTAAACGAAAGCCTGTGTGCCCAGAAGGCACATAAAATAAGAAGCTTTTAAAAGCCAGAGGATAAATAAAACACAACCTTGAATAAACAACAGGCTTTTGTCCTAATTTCCTCCCATTCCTTAATGGATGCTGATAAACTATCTGAATTTCTCAGTGGATTAATGCCACAGTGACAGCAACACCAAACCCACAACCTCACAATAGCAATGATTTGACCAAATCGTAGCCTTTGAGACAAGCAATTGTTTCATTCAGAGTGGGCTGTAGGATATCATGGCCTTGCCAGACTGCTCCTTTCTCTACCCCATCACAGACTGTTCCAGTGAGAGACATTTATCAAAAAAATCATCTCAGGGCTAATGCATTTCACAGAAAAAATATCTTGTTTGCCCAGGTAAGACCATGCACATCGTGTTTTATTACTAATTTTATGCTCACCACTCTTACCAAGTGAAACTGCTCAATTTCTCCCTCATCATCCTGTGCTGGCGTGTCTGCAAAAGTTGTGAGATTCACAATGAATCCCACCAGGAAGATCTTGCCTCTGTCGTTTCTGGTCATGTGGGTAATTCCTGCCTTCCCCCAGGTTTGTGTATTTATGGACTTTTCCCCGTGGGGGTGGTGAGGCAACCCAGACCGTTCCAGGATTACAGATCCATGACCTGTGTTTCAGAACAAAATTTCTACACAACAAATAACAAGGAGCCTTTTCACCCCTTCAGAGCAGTAGTGCTCAGAGCCTGAGCTCAGGATTTCTGCTCCCAGCTGTCCTGGGGTGGCATAATGATATCTTGTATTCCCTATCGTTTTGTATGCTTGACCAGAAATATGGTCCTGTAGCTTTAACTGTGTCCCGCAGCTGGGAGCTCTGCCGCCAGCGCGGGATGTTTTGAAAACTTTCCCCAGCTCTCCTACGGGGGAGTGAGAAGGAAGGGACACTGTTTTTTTTCCTCAGTCAGTTGCTGCTGCTGGTGGCTGGTGCTACTGGTGTAGCTGCTGCTTGGCTTGGTTTTTTTTTCCTCCCTGGGATTGTTTTTCATCGTTTTGGACCCTTTTCTTCGACTTGCTTTCTCATCCGAGAACCTGAGGAGCCCCGGGGGACAGCGGACGAGGGTCGTCCAGGGAGCCACCGGAGGAACTTCACCTAGCCCTTCGGGGCCCCCCCACCCCAGAAAGGGGAAGTTACGCCTGAGGAAAAGGACACTAAGCTCATCAGCTGTTTGTTCAGGTTTAATGACCCCTTTTTCCCTTTCCCCTTCCACTGTGTGGTCTATTAATCAAACAGTTCTTCCCATTTTCAGCTGAGATATTCTGTGTTGTGGGGGGGAGGGGTGCCAGAAACCTCTGCGGTGGGGGAGGCACCTGCTCGGAGTGCTTTCCATCTAAGATATTTGTCTCTAATCCAAGACACCATCCATGAGTCCACTCCTACAAAGTGCTCTTGACTTTGTACCAAGGGCAAGTCAAAACAGCCCCAACACCCACCCAACACTTTGTTTGGAGAACCTTCCCAGGGCACGTCACACCCAATCCATTTTTCCTTCTGAAAGTCTCGGAACAAAGCAGGCCATGCTCGATAACGTAAACACGCACGCACCAAACGCGGCCAGAAATAGGCAGCAAGCGAAAACAAAAGTTACAAGCAAAACAAAATTACAGCAAAACACAACTTTGGGCATGTCTAGACACAGACAGCACTAGTTTGGTGAGTGTAAGCCCTTAATCTTCGTTGCTTGGCGAGAGAAACTGTTCCTCCTCTGTATCAATCCATTCCCTTCTGTTTTTTATTTCAGGACATATATAATTTTTACTGAAGGATGGTGATAATTTTCACAACCAGATTTAATTTTGCTTCAGAAGCAATCAAAATATTAAAACAGGCCAATTCATAAAAATGCACTAAAATATTTCACATAAAATGACCTCACCTCCGGGAACGAGAGATGAGAATTCAAATGAAAAGCACAATGATTGTTACAAGGGGAGCAAATGGGCATCATCCTAAAGAGCAGGAATATTTGTCCATCCATTGTTTTTTTCCTAAAGGATTATTTTCTCATATAGCAAGAAGAGAAGCCAGACCTTACATCATCAAAAACAATCTCTGGGCATCCATGTGAGAATCAAGCAGGGCATAGATTCAAGTGTTAAAAAGAATAGTGGGGGGTTTTTCAACTCTGATTTTAGAGAGAAAAAGGGCTGAAAAAAGAGATTGTTAATTAATAATTAATAGGCATTCCAATTTCCAAGGCAAATTGAAGTTCTCCAACGCTCAGGATTATCCCAAACCCAAAAGAAAGAGAAGCTGAGCATTCCCCTTGCAGTCACAAGGCTTTTCTCTTTGATCCCTGAAAGCATCCTGGACATCACAGCATGCCCTCAGTCCATCCTTGGGAGCTGACAGCACACAGCCTGGCACAGGAGCAGCTCTGGGAGCACCAGGCCTGGCTGTGTTATGATGAATTCTCTGTTCTAATGATTTGGAGAAAAATATTGTTCGTGAGCTACATAAACAATTTTAATTGGCTCGGGCACCCAAAATGGGCTTTTTTTGTTTGGCTGCCAAGGTTGCTTTCTCGCTTGCTAATTATGTTTCGCTTTAGCTTTCAGCAAAAACAGGAAATAAAGCATCCATTACTCGAATGACAACTTTTCAACAAGCCAACATTTCAACATCCATTGTGTAATTTCCGACCCGGAGCCAGCTAGGAGCTAAGTGCCTTTAGAGCCATAGATCCCCTCTTGCAAGGGCCTTGTGGGCCCCCCATGCTCCTAAATCATGTGTCTGAAACAGGCCAGACATGTTTGCTGCTGCTACCTACTGCCCAAAGAATTCCCCTTCCCACCACAGGGTTTCAAGAATTCTGAAGAAGATCATCTTTTTTTACAAGGTGTGATGGGACAAGAGAGAGTGGTTTTAAACTGAGAGAGAATGAGTTTAGATATGAGGAAGAAATTCTTCCCTCTGAGGGTGGTGGGGCCCTGGCAGAGGTTGCCCAGAGAAGCTGTGGCTGCCCCTGGATCCCTGGGAGTGTCCAAGGTCCTGTTGGACAGGGCTTGGAGCAGCCTGGGATGGTGGAAGGTGTCCCTGCCCATGGCTGGGGTGGAATGGGATGGGCTTTGAGGTCCATTCCGACTCAAACAGTTCTGTTACTCTGTGGTTCCCTGTGTCATGATTCCAAAGGCTGCCTGCATGTCTGAAAATCAAACTGCAGAGATTTTAGGAAAAGATTAAATGATGGTTTCTCCTCCCTCAGATGAAAATATGGTGGTCCACACCACAGCACCACAGGGGAGGGCTGGACTGATGAGTGTGTGTGTTCTCCTTTCACATCTCTGTGGTTTTTAACAAGTCTCACAAGTTAGGCTTTTTTCGCCCCTCCTGAGATGCCCTGTCTTTTGTGGTTTCAAAGCACACTTTCAGAAGCATCCAGAATGGGTGCTTTGTGCCATTTCCCAGCTCAGCAATGGAGGAAAAGCTCTTCTTCCTTGTGCTCAGCCAGCTGAGCTTTCTTGGCAAAGGAAGCAATAGGCACCTACCACATCGTGGGGGTGAGTGAGGATGCCCTTTAAATTACCTATAAAAACCTTTGATTCAAACTGCTGATGTTGCCATAGGCAATTTGCTAAGCTTATTGATCATCTCTGTTTAAATTAAAGTTTGATGTCCTGGAACAGGCTATTCAGCACAGAGAGCTAATGGGACGGGATGAGATACAGGGAGTAAGAGAAACATGCACATGGGGGAAATGGATTGTGGTCAAAAAGAAAAAAAAGAGGCTTATATGCTGAATAGGTTCCAGGGATCGGTTGGCAATAAATATTGTGGTTGTAAAAGAGTCCAGTGTGGATGTTGGAGGTGGAGGTTTGTCTGTGTAATTAAAGGGAGATGGGCAGCTTGTGAGAAAACTAAAAATTTCAGGGAAAGGAAGTGAAAAAATTAGTGTTGTGATTTATTATAAATGTGTGTTTAGTGATATCTGCCAGAAATTCCAGCTGCCCCAAGTTCGTGGTGAATTGGGTGAGATTTCAGCCAGTGCAGGCAAGAGGTGATTAAGGTAAACATTGGCCAAGGCAAGTTGGGAGAGCTTGTCCCTGGTAGGTGTGTGTCTGTCTCCCCATCTGTCCATCGATTATACAATCATTCATAGTCAAGCAAAATAAAGCTTTGGAATGAAGAAAATCAGGCTTTCATAAAGATTGAAATGAATGAAGAAAATCAGGCTTTCCTAAAGAATGAAAGCTTCCTTGCTTGAGCTCTACCCAGCAGGACTGAGGCTTTTTTTGTTTCCCCATGAAAATCAAGGCTGATTTCATGGTTTTAGACTAATTTTCAAGCTTTTCAATATTTTCATTACACACCACCACGCTTGTCCTAAAGTTAATGGAACATAACACACTTGAAGAAGGAATATCAAGATAAATTCTATGGCTGAGTTACCAAAGGTACAACCAAGAGAACAACTCAACTTTCCCAGCCTAGGCACTGAATTTTGCCCACGCTGTCCTGGGAGGTACTTGGATAGCCCCCAAAGCTTATTAAAGGTTTATATACAAATAGTATTGGTAAATAGTGGTCTTGTCAGGTGTTCACCGGCAAGCTGAGCAACTTGGGCTATGGAAGGTATCCCTGCCCATGGCAGAGGGTTGGGGTGAGATGGACTTGAAGGTCCTTTCCAACCCAAACCATTCCAGGGTTCTGTGAACATCCTGAGATAAGCTGATTGCTGCTGCTGATTTTGGTAGGGACCTGTCACGCATTCTCCTTTTTCAATATTCCTGTAAATATTGAATAAATCCTTTAAGAAGGAGAGGCTTGCAAGATGTGGAGTTACTTATGAGCCACCTAAGCATCCGGAATTTTTGTTTCTGAGCCCACCCACTTGGCATCCACAGCTTCTCTGGGCACCTGTGCCAGGGCCTCCCCACCCTCACAGGGAAGCATTCCTTCCCAATATCCCATCTGACCCTGCCCTCTGGCACTGGGAAGCCATTCCCTTGTCCTGTCCCTCCATGCCTTGTCCCAAGTCCCTCTGCAGCTCTCCTGGAGCCCCTTTGGGCACTGGCAGGGGCTCTGAGGTCTGCCCAGAGCCTTCTCTCCTCCAGGCTCTGCAGGAAACCTGCAGAGCTGCTGTGTGTCAGGGCACCCAGTGAGGCATGGTGCCCGGGAGGAGCTATCGCAGGAAGCCATCTGTGCACAGGCAGCTCTGCAGGAAACCCAGCCAGCCCAGCACCCATTTTTTATTATTATTTCCCTCCCTGACACTTTTTCTCCTTGACACTTTCCCCAAACGATGCCGGAGAGGAAGTGAGTTGTCAATTAAACGTCATCACTCGTTCCCAGCCATGGAATGCAAAGTGCTTTAGTTAAGAGTCAATGCCTATTTATTGGGCATTTATTTCCTGTAGGCACAGTTCACAGGAAATCTATTGGAAATAGAAGTCATTAGAAAGCTACGGTGGGTGCTTTTAGAATCATAGAATCACAGAATCAGCTAGGTTGGAAAAGACCTTTAGGATCATCAAGTCCAACCAGCCAAGTTTTCCTGAGATGGGTGATTTTTGTCTGGCCAGAAATTCATGCTCATTGTTTTAGTGAGTTCTCAAAAACACAGAGAGGTTTGAAACAGGAAAAAAGCCAAAACCAATTAGTGGACAAAGCCTGATAAAAACTTTCAACAGGTCAAAGAAAAGCAGTGGCGCAGAATGTACCTGCAGGATGTCAGTGGACACTCCCCTAAGGAAGCAGAGCCAATCCCACCTTTCAAATGAAAGTTATATCTTTTCCATGGCTAAATAATGACTGAAATAGCCATTAATTCTACAAGAATGGCCATGCATTCCGAGAGAGTCACAGGGTGGTGGGAAGAAAACACCAAAAAATGTTGCTGAGATTGTAAACTATCTTATTGTTCATATGCTCAGTGCAGTATTAGGACACTAATCCCACCTGGAAAGTATTTTTCCTCTGCCCAGGCCACTGGCTATGCAATTATTACATCTCCTGTTATGTAAAACAACAAAGATATCATGGGAATATTCTCTGAACAATTGATTAAAATCTTCCTCAATTGAAACTGTGAATCTATAAAACATATCTAAAATCTAAAAGAACCCTAAACAAGGTTTATCAATTCAGTGCAGATAATGTTATTCTAAGAATCTGGTGCTTCTACTTGTGCTATCTTTAAAAAAAAAAGATCAAAATTCAGCCTTTCCCCACACATAAACTTAGAGTAAGCTTAAATGTGGGTAATATCACTGGATTTTGTCTCATCCAAGGAAAGCTGTAAGAAACTCCTCCAGAAGATGTTCCAGATCAGGCTGCCCAGGGCAGTGCTGGAGTCCCCATCCCTGGAGAGATCGGGTGTGGCTTTTGGGACATGGTTTAGTGTGTTCCCTTGGCAGTGCTGGGGGAACAGTCCTAGAGGGTTTTTCCAACCTAAATTATTCCAAGATTTAAGCTGTGGCTGCACAGTCAGGATTTTGCTGCGATAGTGTAACAGCACAGGCAAATATTCCCCATTTATGTTTGTCCCGAGTTCCCTACTCAGCAGGTGGTAAAGGAAATAGGAAATCAGACCTCAGGAAGGCAGAGAAGACACCTCTGAGCCCGAAGGAGAGCCTCCCGAAGCAGAAATCCCTGCAGTAAACAGGGATGCTGGGGACTGTCCTGCCCTCAGCAGCCCTGCAGCTGCAGCAGAATCCAGCTGGGGGGGAGGGGGGCATAAATTGTGCAAGAAGCTCAATCGGTGCTGAAATGAGGAAGGAAATAATGTGTTAAATGATTTAATTCTCTGAGTTCACTTTGTTCCTTACAGATAGACCCAGAATCGGGGCTGATTACAGTGCCTTGTTTTGATTAACGGAGGGAGATCTGAGACGGAGACATTTCTATCAGTTTCAAAGAGTTCCTACATCTTGTATCACATTTTCACAGTGGGGTCAGGAATTCAAAGAACATTTATCTTTCATTCTCTATAGCTAAAAAATTATTTTCAATGATGCTAGTTTAATGCTAGTCAACTCCACTGACCTCATTATACTTCAGTGGAATTGCTCCAGATTTACACCAGTCAAAGAAGGTGGACTTAATCGGATGCTAAATGAATTTATGGGCTTTGAGTACTCTGTATGTGCTTTTCCCACTTCTTGGGGGGTTCAATGGCATTTAAGGGTGATCAATTATTTTAGTTGTGTTTCAGCGCTACATATTCCATCAGTCGGGTAATGCAGCCAGAATCTGGAAGTTAATGGGCCAAGTGCAGCCTCAGATGCAGCCTGGGATGCTCTTCAGACTGGGTCCCCACCAAACCATCACTCCTGCTGCCAGCGCCTGACAAATCCGAGCTCCTCTGCTGCCGCGGGAGATTAAAGCAACATTTCTTTTGTACTACTCGGTAATCTTTATGTAGGGTGGTAAAGTTAATGTACGGGATTGTCACTCAAGCCGTTTCACACCAAAGAGCCCAGAGCAGCTCTGAGCCAGCAGTCTGGAGGTGAGAGCGTCACCCACCCCTTGCTCGGTTTCAGAGGATCTGTGGAGCCGCTGAACGAATCATTAAAGAGAACTGAGAATTCCTGAACTGTTGGAACTGCCGAAAGCACCTCCACCCCCACAAGTCTCCAGTTCTCAGGACTGGCAGCTCTCTATCCGCTCGGTGGGAGAAATGTGCATTAAACAACTCAGTTCTTCAGTGCGTGTGCTCCTCTTCACAGGGAAGGGAGGCAGGCTTCCAGAGCCTGTTAGCTGTTCCACATGCACATCCGTGGGGAAGGGGAATTAGTTTCTGGCCAGCACACAGCCGCTGGGTAACACAAAGGACAGACGCCTTTAATCTTCGGCAGCAGCATAGCAGTGTCCAGGCTTGTCAGAAGCTGCAGGAGGAGTGATGGTCGTGCTGCTGACAGCCTCGTAATTGGGTAGTAGAAAGCAGCTCTAAAGGATGTGTTTGTGCCCACAAGTGTGGCTTGACATCAAGAGAGATGTGCCGAGGAGCTGAGGGGGAGTGCGGCAGTGCTGGACAGGCTCCGAGCACGGTAGGGCTGGGGTCTCACAGGCAGCAGAGCTCAGGGGGTCTGCAGTGCTGGAAAGCCACAGCAGGGATCCCATGGCTCCAGTGCTGTCAGGAGGGGCTGGGGTCTCACAGGCAGCAGAGCTCTGGAAAGCCACAGCAGGGATCCCATGGCTCCAGTGCACTCAGGAGGGGTTGGCCTGGCTGCTGTGTCTGTGTCCTTGAGCTGCAGAGAATCATGGAATGGTTTGGGTTCAGAGGGACGTTAAAGATTGTCTCGTTCCACCCCCTGACACACTGCAGACAGAGGTGCAAGAGCCACAAGCTCTGGAAGCCATTTGCCCACCATGGGTTTGCCCATTGGTCCTCCTTCATACCCCAGAGGCTCTGCTGCTCCCTGGCATCCTGCAGTCAGGACTCTGTGCCAGCCCTTTCTCCTCCAAATTCACGGCAAAGCAGCACCAGAGCTGACAGAAACTTCATGCTGAAAAACACTGCCTTCACTTAAATATTAATAAGGGGTGCTGAATAATTCCACCTTGAGACTTCGAAGGAAGCCTGGCTGATAAGAAGTGTGGAGTGATAGGAGCTACTGCACCTACCTGTCACTGTGCTTAGGTGACTCTACATCTGAGTCAAAGGGGAATTGAAGCCACAAATTAATCTAAGAGCGCTCAGCCCCTGTGGTTTTGGAATTAAATGCCTGCTCTAAATATAAATAAAGGCTGAAGGACTCGCTGCCTAAAATATCTGGGAGAAAGCTGTAGCACAGGCAGGGTGAGAGGCACCTGGCCCCAGGGGCAGGCTCTGGCTGGGGCAGAAAATGCAGGGGAACATGTCCAGCCTTCCCCAGGCTTTGTTGCTGTTCCTGATGACCAGGAAGAGAAGCTGAAACTTCTGGGTGGTGACATCAGTCAAAAGGTCCCCAAAGGGGCTAAGAAACTAGAAAGGAAAGCTCCAGGGAAGGGTGAACTCCAGGGCAAAGTGGATATTTTTCTTCTTCTGGGCTTATTTCCACCTGAGAGTGTCCCTGGTTGTTCTTCCAGTGGCACCAGGTTCATACATGAGAGAAGAAAAATCAGCAGGCAGTGGATGGTGCCCAGATGGGGTGGGACAGCAAACCACTCAGCATCCCAGCTCCCCTCCTTTGGCACACACCTGCCTTGCCCACGTCCTGCCAGAGTAGGGACATGGCACTGCTGGCAGCTGTGGAGGTGCTCCAGAAGTGACTGATGCAGAGAGAAAGGCATAAGGATTGCAGCAGGAGAACTTCACAGAGACTGTATATTTTAAAAATGTGACAGGATTGATGAATACCCCAACAAACCGGATTTTGATAGGGTCACTCTAAAGAGATGTAGTGACAGCATGGAAAGACCCCAGTTGGGCTGGAACCAAAGCTCTTTTCTCTCTGAAATGACACTTCTCCACAGACTTGTGTGTGTGGAGAGGGAGCCAGACAACTCATACCCATGGCATCCAGAGGCAGCTAATAATTCCCTCAGTGGTGGAGTGCAGCATGTTCCACTAACATCTGCAGTAACTGGAAATTTACCCATCCAATTTTCTCCTCTCCCCCAGCCACAAAGGGAGACCACTCCAATTATTTTTCAGACAGAATTAAGGCTGATGTTTACCATTATCTCCCTGGTAACCTTCTCCTCATGACTACATTATGCAATATAACTGTAAAGCCTCCTCAGCTCGCTGGGGTTGTTATTAAATGCACTCTGCTGCATTTTTTTTTTCCCCAAGGTCAAGGTTAGTAATTAGGTGGCTGCTATGCCTGGGACAGAGCCTTGTTAGGTAGGAAAAAAATTAGAAGGAATTTAAAGGATGCATCAGGCATTCCCAAGTGATGAAATTTCATCAGCAGAAGGTAGGCCAGTGAAGGAAGGTGAATTAGGGGATATGAAGTGGTCCAGCACGCAGGTCTATGGATGAAGCTTGGCCAGACTCACGGCGTGAAACGTGTTGAATGAATTTCCACAGGGAATGTGGGAAAGCAAGCGCTGATATTGCAAGCTGAGCTTGAGCTTCTGGAGCGCAGAGGTGAACGTGGCTCCTCTGCGCCGCAGTTTTAATTGGAACTGGTGGAACAATAGTCAATCGAGCTGTTTGTTTTTCTTCTGGCTGCTTTTTCTCCAAAGGTCTGTGGTGCTTGCACATGAAGTGTCAGCACCTTATTGTGCACAGCAGGGGGCTGGAACCAAGGGCCCTTCCAAGCCAAATCGTTCCATGATTCTGTGATGATCCAGTCCCCAGGCCATGTATTCCTGGGGATTTGCCTGGGCAATGGGATGGGGCAGGAGCTCTTGCTGTTTCCCTGATCCAAATGAACTAGGTGACACCAGGTTCCTCGTTAGATCCACCTCCTAATACACTTAATTAGGGAATGTTTCTTTACTGCATGTTGAACCCTACAAGGAATTAAGAACAGAAATAACAGCATTCTGTGGGGGAACAAGAGGACTGATGGGTTCCTGGAATGATGTCAGACTTCGCGGTAATGTTGCTGGTTAGTGCCAAGGTTATTGAATCTACCCGGCGACTCTCCCAGGTGATAATGTGAAGGAGTGTGTTGACTAGAGCCTGTAATCTGGAAAAGCTGCTTTTGTTGGGAAACAGCTTGGAAAGGAGCAAAAGATGAAGTCTGCAAGTGTCTCTGTGTTCACAAATGCATAATTATATACATACTACATAGAAATGTGTAAAAATGCACATATATATATATATATATATATATATATAAAGTACAAAGTACATAAATATATATACACAGGAGTGCCTGAGCTCTGCAGCCTCTGGTAGTCTGACTCTCTCTGAAACTTTCCCTGAGGGAATTGCTTTCCCAAGTCACCATTTATTTTCTGAACTGAAAGTATTTGTGGGTCCAGCTCAAAGGCCATTTTTGTTCAGATGTGTCTCTTCCTTGACATGAATGGGTTGGGACGTGATGTTTAATGCCAAAGTCAAAACTCTCCCCAGTGCCCTACTGGGGTCATTCCCATACATCAGCATAGGAGAGACTATTTACCATGGAAAAAGGGGGAATTACTTGAAAGGACTGTACTGTAGAGCAGTAGCCTCATGAAAACCATGAGAGAGTAATTGGATCTGGCTTGTGTGCAAGGCAGCAAGGGCTCAATGGCAGCAAGAGAAATCAATAAAAGAAGAGGGAGGAAATGGGGAGGGGGAACCTTTCATGGTTTTGCAGTGAAATATCCCTTCATCTGACTGCCCGTAACTTACTTTTCATCATCCCTGATGTGATCTGCAGTTGAAGATTTCTCTGGGCTATAACCACAGTTGCTGGGCTGGGTGCTTTTTTCCTCATCTTGGTTGCTTGTGGGTGAAAATAAGGCAAAACAAAATAAAACTTTGTAACTGCTCAGACCTCTTTATGCGCCAGGATCCTTATCTAACGTCTGGACCTCACAGTCGCAGGGCAAACCTCACCCTCAGTGTGGTTTTTATTGTTCTGGTTTGTTTTCTTCCAGTTCAAAGGAAGGGTTAAGCCCCAAAAAGAGAAGTTTGCCCTTGTTCAGGCGTCTGTAAGTTCTCTGAGTCACACTTCACCAAAAGCCTCCAAAGTGTTTTCAAGTCAGTGCGTGTGGTCATCAGTCAGTGACAACTCCTTATCCTCTCTATCCACCTCTGTCCTCAAGGAAGTTAGAAAATGTGCTAATTAGGAGAATGATGAGGAGGGTTTGATATGAAAAAAAAAACCCCAACAAAACCAAAACAGCACTTGTGGAGAGCACACAGACCAGAACAGAATGTACTGGCTGAAACAAAACTTCCAGATTCATGAAAAGGGAATAAAGACAATTTTTTGTTGTGTGTGTTGTTGAATTATGTGGTGCCCTTCATGCCATTAGTATGACATTGTGGTGATATGAGTAACTACTGGTTCTCCAGTGGCACAGTCACATCTCCTCGGCAGCAGCTGGTTACTACAGAATCATGAAATCTCAGAATGGTTTGGCTCAGAAGGGACCTTAAAGATCCTCTAGTTCCAGCCTCCAAATTTCTTCTGAAATATTCTATGATCCCCAAGGTTCTTGTTCTGTGGTGTCAAATTTGTGTTCAAAAACCCAAAGCATCCTAAAATTTCCATTTCTTCAGAGCCTCATCCCAAAGGCTGGCAGGTCAAGGCTTCAGCCCAGTGAGAGGTGCAAAGAGGAGGATTCCTGCAATAGGTGGATTGGAGTGGAGCAGTGATTATATCACCAAATGGTGGGTCAGCAGCAGAAGACAGCCCAAATTACAGAAATCCTGATTCTTTTATGCCACCTTTCATGCTAATTGTTCACCTTTAGTCATGGTCTTGACTTTGCTCTCCCACAGAAAGCATTAACAGGAAATCTAGGCCACGGTCACCAAGATTTAATTCTTCCATCTATGCAGGGAGTTCAGTCTTCATAAACTGCATTTTTAGGCAACCAGCATTACTGGCTATTGAGGGCAGCAAAGTTAATCTTACTGAACACAGACTTCTCTAAATGAGGGTGACCTGAAATAGCTCAAGAGTATCCATAAGCTATAGGGCGGATAAAGCTGGGATATACCAAAGGAATAAAGGTAGGAGCAACCTGGGACTGAGTGGTGATGATGATACTGTGGCCTTCCAAAACCAAGCTGAAAATACTCCTTGAGTCCAAGAGAGAATGTTTCTTTGGAAACAGGAACATTGAGCTATTTCTTTAGATTACTCCACTCATAGAAATGATGCAGCTTTACATTAAATGTTCCTATTGAGAAACATCTAGAAAAGTCCAACTGACTTATTCAAAGTATGTTTTTCCAAGCTCTGAGTGCTAAATGTAGTTTCTAACAGCAGATTTTACCTCGGCCATCTCTAATAATTAGTCTATAGCATGATCTTTATTAATAAAACTTAATTGAAACCAAAACTCATCCCTCAGGATTTTCAATCAATGAACATGCGCACACACACACACACACACACACACACAAAAGCCACACTAAAGGACACTGGAAAATCCAGCTTCGCAGAGAAAGAAACAATGGAAAGAAAAGCTGCCACTAAAAATAGTGCTGGTCTTTTTGTGCCTGGGCAGGAAATGTCGGCACCACCGATTCCAGCGCTGAATAACGCTTTGTCTTTGGGAACGTTATTCAGTGGGAGGCAAAAGTACATCAACAGCCAATTCTGCTGAGGAAAGTAAACATTTGCAGATGGGAAAATTGAGGCAAAGAGGTATTAAGGGACTTGCTCAACATGAAAAAAAAGAAGTCCTTCTTGATTACTGGTCATCTCTTCTGGTGGGACAGAAAGTCCTCAGCTGGAAAGCTCGAATTTCATTGTCCAGAGCAAGAGTTTATTATACGTAAACCAAATAAATGAAAATGGAATTGTCCCCAAAAGGTGTATGGCTTTGTTCCTCAGAGGTGTTTGAAGATGCAGGTCTTGGCCAGCATTCTGAGGACCTTCTTGCCGAGCTTTTTGCTGCAAATCCATTTTTTTCCCACTTTTCTTTGTTCACGATTTTGCCTGGCATGTCTCCTTCACAGAATCGAGAGAACACAAGAAATAATCTCACAGTTTTAATTACAATTACTTTAGATGAGGAGACAGATGGCGCTTGCAGGCCCATGGAGTGATCCCAGCACTATCACGAGTTCCGTGCTTAAAGATCTGACTTCACCTAGGAAAGTTTGTTCAGGATCTGAGTGCAAAAATAAAACACATACAAATTGTCCTCTTCAGCTTCTACATTGCACATTGTTCCACTGATTTTGTGCAGAAAAACTTTCTGCAGGTGAAGGGATTGATCTGGCAAAGCAGACAATGTTCCTGGTCTGCTCATCAGTGCACATGCTCAACTATGAATATGAGAAATATCGCATTATCTGCCAGACCTG
Organism: Origma solitaria; assembly: GCA_013397895.1. Lineage (NCBI taxonomy): Eukaryota > Metazoa > Chordata > Aves > Passeriformes > Acanthizidae > Origma > Origma solitaria. The sequence goes on along the minus strand of VZRL01002562.1, from coordinate 623,880 downwards.
AGGCGGTCTGAGCAAAGCAAGGAATTGCAAAACCTTACAAATCGTTTTTTCTAATAATCGCTGGCCGCTGTGTATTACAAGTCCTCATTTTTATGTTGTTTTTCTCAGGAATTAAGTAATTCCTTATGTGCCAATGTCAATGTTTTTGTCCCTCACCAAAACTTTTGAATCAGTTGATCTCTTTTAGATATACAAAAGGACAGAGGTCTTAAATATATTAATTTCCTGTGAATTTTTTGAAAAATAAATAGAAGAGAGGCAGCAGGCCAGTAAGTCTGCAGTGTGTGCACAACTTCTGAAACCAGAATATTTACTGGCATGATGGAATTGCTCACATTATTCCATCAGGAGTTTATCAGAATATGAGTACCCCGATTATCAGGGTTAAGCCTCAAGACACAGGAGAAACCAAGCTCATAGAAATGTCTTGGGGTTTTTAATAACATGTTTGATGTCCTTCTTGGTTTTGAGCCACCTTTAATTAAATTTCTGATTTTTTTTTAACCAAGTGAAGTTCTTGGCAGATTTTTTTTAGTGGTGTCTTGCAAGAGTTTAGTTATTCAGTCTTCTGGAAAGATTTACATTTTACTTTTCTGATCACAGGGCAAACAGACCAGAAATTAAATAGTCATCATATAATTTAGTCCTGTCTGCAAAAACCTAACAAAAGAGTATTTTCCTTCAGCAGAAATGAGAGTGACTGTCATGCTGTAATAGCTTAAAATACATTGGAGATAATGTGTTTAAAGAATAAGAAAGATGTGTTCTAATGACCAGTGATAGCTCTAAAGTATTTCAAGAGCTTGGTTCAAAGCCCCTTGAAAGGAATAACAGTCCTTCTGCTGACATTACTAATCTTGGGATCATTAATGTATTGCAGATATTATATCCCCAGCTGCCAAAAATCTGGGAAAAAAGCAGAATGTAGTCATAAAAATAGACATCAAATACATTTTCTCTTCTGGGAATAAATATAGAAGTGAAGTATTGCTACTGCTACTCTCCGGGGCTTTATTACAGATATTTCTTTATTATTTTTAAAGGAATTAACAGGGCAAGCAGTTCATCTCATCCAGAACTCTGCCTCCAGCAAGGGCCAGTGTCTTAATGCCACAGAGACTGGCAAAGGCTCGGATTGCTGCAATAGTTTTCACTCTGCCGCTGTAAATCAGTCCTTTCCGGGATGTGCTGTGCTGATGGAAAGGAGGAAGGGTGGGAGGGAAAATAGACATATTCCGGCAAGACTTTCCCCATCTGTAGGCTCTCTTGGATTAATTACAGATCGATATAGTTGGTAGTCACCGGCTTTTATAGCTCATTAACATCACAGGGCGTCAGGGTGTAAATTTGTTACACAGCCTGCCAAGAACTGGGGGTGTCTGGAAGCAAATGTTCGCTCGGGGCTATAAAAGAGACACAATTGAGCTGACCAATTTGAAGTCTGGGTGGACAAACAATGCTTGGGATCGTCACCTGTGGCTCTCGGAGAGCCCTGCAAAGCCATGTGTGCGTGTGGGCATGTGCACATTCATGTCAGAGAAGGAGAGGGCGAGCAGAAGGATGGTGAGTATCGCTCCCGCGTGCGGCTGACAAGGCGGCACAATCCGGAACCAGGCGCTTATTTTTTTTTTCCAGCCCTTGGGATCATTTTCAGGTCGCCCACCTGCCTGCCCACCCACACAGCGTTAGTAAGGGAAAAATAACGTGAGAACGCCTCGGCAGCCCCCAGCCCTGGCTCTAGGGAGCCCCGCTCTGTCTCTTTAAGGAACCCAGCGAGTCGTGATGCTGCTGTTTGTATTGCCGAATCCCCAGGAGTGCAGTTAAGAAACGGGCAGCTGTCTCTTTAAGTGTGATTTCCTTCTATTGTATTTGAATCGTGATCAGGAAAAAGGAAATGAAACCAGAGAGCCGGGGCTGAGCCACGGAGTAATAATAATCGCGGGGATGCGGCCGCCGCCGCTCGCAGCGCTGCCGCCCGGGCGCGGAGCTAGCGCGGAGCTGCCCGCGCAGAGCCGCTGAGCGCCGCGCGCGGAGCCGCGGTGG
>VZRL01002562.1:606561-621674 GCA_013397895.1 Origma solitaria | reverse complement strand
CGGCTGGCGACAAGGCTCCGCGAGCAGACAGCCTCTGCGGGGGCGGCGGGGGCAGAGCCCACCACCGGCACGCCACAAAGGAACCGGCCCTGCCAATGTCATCGGCCATCGAGAGGAAAAGCCTCGATCCTTCCGAGTAAGTGGACGCTTTTTTTCCCCGCTCCCCCCGTCTCCATCGTCCCCGGGAGCCTCTCGGTGCCAACCCGTCCTCCCCGACGGAGCCGCCGCCGGCATTGTGTGCCCGGCAGCCCCCGAGGGCTTCGGCGGCAGCCCCCGCCGCTCCGTCTCCCCTTCCCCCGCACCGGGGACACCGGACTGCCCCGGCCCCGCGGTGTGGGGGAGTTGGGGAGAGCCCCCCAAGTTGTGGGAAGGAGCAGCCGGGAGCAGAGAGGCGCAAATCCCCGCGGGCAGGGCATCTCGCGCTGGCTCATCCCACCGCGGGGTGCTGGGGATGCTCGGCGAGAGAAAGAGTATCCCGCTTCCCGGGCTTGAAGGTTTCCATCCCGAGGGACCTTCTCTGCCCCATCCCCGATCTGCCCAACTCGCTGCAGCCGATCAGTGAAAGGTCAGGGCTGTTATCTGTGGGCGCCCAACTTCCACGTTTTCATAATGCAACTTCCAAGAGCTCGTAGAAAGCTTTGCTTAGGGCTGGGTGTTCTGCTGAGGGCATGCAGACAGACTTGATGGACGGGATGCAGAAGATGAGAATTTCCCTCCCTGAATTTCCCACTCAGGGAAGGGACCGGGTCCTGTGTCCAGATCAGGCTTTCTCCCGGGCTGTGCTCCCGCTGTCCTGTCCCTGCTGCACACCCAGGGATGGTACGTCAGCACAGACCCAGGGTCACTTCAGCCCTGTACGTGCTAATTAACTGCACTTAGGCTTGTCTAGGATCGTGATAAAAGAGAAGAAAAAAAAATTATAAAATCTCCATTTCCAGATAAAGCTTAAAACATCGCTCTCAGTAAATTGAGTCATTCGTGGTTTGTTTCCTCTGAGATACTAAAAATGCCATCGCTTGGAGCCTGGAGCAAGCACGTGGGAACTACTGCTTTTGGGGATTAAATCACTTCATTCCATGTCACATCTGATGTTTTACATGCTACATTTTCTTTTATGCAGTTTCTTAAGAAACACTAATCCCAGCTCCTAATGATGTCCAGCTTTCAAAGTTTTTTTAAAAGTCTTTATTTATTTACCTGCCTTGTGTTCTGGTGGCTTAAGTGCTGGCTTAGAAATCCATGGACATCAAAAAGCCTAATGCATAAACCAGGAATGCTGTTCTGCATAAACATCCGTTCGGCCGTTCCGGAGTTTAGGGTTCTCAGAGAAACCTGACTTGGGATTCCCAAACACCCCTCAGATGAAATACTTTGGGGTACACTCCAAGTTTCAAATAATGGACAATAAAGGATAATGATGTGTGTTTTTCCTTCTATTAGAAAACTCTCTGAAGTTGTCAGTGTGGAGGCCATGTGTTAGGAAAGAGAGTATGTGGCCCGAAAGGATAAATTTGGAAAAAGTAGGGCCTAATCTGAGTTGCCCATGATTTTAATGAAAACTCGCAGGATGGAGAGCTGGCAGGAGAGGGGTATTACTACATAGCTTGCAGGGCACAGCAGTTTAAACTTAGAAGGGAGAAACCAGAGCAGAATATAACCAGACAATATCTCAGGGCTCAGCTCGCCTAAATAAAAACTGCAGGATCACTTTCTCAGCCCAGAAGTTCTTGACCAGAGGTCGTTCCTCCCTGCTGAAGAAAGTAATTTTTGCCCAGAAAACTGCTGATCCAGTAAATAAGCAGGAGTAATATAATTTTTCTCCTGTTGCCTACTGGAAACGGGGAGCAGGCTTCTTCATCAGTGTAGGTTTCCTCTGCCCCCACCAGCCTGAGGGAGGACAGAACAGAAGCAAATTGCTCAGGGCTCTGTGCTGGAGCACTAACCCAAGAACATGAAAAAATCTGGGGTCCGCTCTACTAGCCACAGGTTTGAAATTAAGCAAGTGCTTAAGGGATGGATCCAGTAGATTTTTTTACTGACTTCTCTGGGGTTTGGGTGAAGGCCAAAACATTACAGAACTGAGCTTGGGCACCGTTCTTTTAAATTTTTCCTGGTTTGTTTGTTTTTGTTTTTGTTTTTTTTTTTAAGTTATAAAATTACCCCCCGAAAGACAGAGAAGTCCTTAAGAAGGTAGCTTTGAAGAAAATTCTTGTTTCTTTTACCAGAATTATCCTTGATCTCCAAGCTTTTTAGAAAAAGGAACAAAGTAAGGTCCATAAAGAGTCAGTGCTAATATCACAATAAAAATTTGTGCCTCTTTTCACTCACGGATGTGTAAATCCCAGATAATTAAGGTATGTCGGCATAAACCCATCCCAGGGGATTCATGTCCTTGGATAAGGGAAAAAAGAAGTCCTGCAGCAACATGAGGTAAAATTCTGGCTTTATTAAAACCAGCAGTGAAACTTAAACCAGTGGGGCATCAGAATCAGCTGTGATATTTATTCATTTCATGCTGTTCTGAGAAGTGACACCCTCAAACTTAGTCTCCAAATTTACATTTCCCAATGGAAAGGGTAAAATCCCTCAGGTGCCTTTTTTAATCCTGGTAAAAATGAGAAAAAACAAGGATATAATCCCTGTCCTAACTTGCCCGACCTCGTGATCTATTTTGCTTCTCCTTCTCACATGGATGCTCTCAGAGTGGGTTTCCCTCATCCAAGGGTTGTCTCGTTCCCTCAGGGAGCCGGTGGATGAGGTGCTGCAGATCCCCCCGTCGCTGCTGACATGCGGGGGGTGCCAGCAGAACATCGGGGACCGCTATTTCCTGAAGGCCATCGACCAGTACTGGCACGAGGACTGCCTCAGCTGCGACCTGTGCGGCTGCCGGCTCGGCGAGGTGGGCAGGCGCCTCTACTACAAACTGGGCAGGAAGCTCTGCAGGAGGGACTATCTCAGGTACGCATCCTGCTCCTCACACCCTTGCCCCCCCCATGCCCATCATTTAATGAGTACAGCTAGGAATAAGGAACTCATTTTGGATGGCTCTCAAAGCCTGGCAGCGGTCAGGGGTGCAACATCAGCTGCAAGCTCTGGTTTGCAGTGCAGGTTCCTATCGCGGAATCCCTGAATAGTTTGGGTTGGAAAGAGACCCTAAAGCTCATCTCGTTTCAGCCCCCCTGGCACAGGCAGGGACAGCTTCCACTAGGACAGGTTTCTCCAATTCCCCTCCAACCTGGCCTTCCAGGGATGGGGCATCTACAGCTTCTCTGGCCAGAGAGGCAGTAACCTGTGCCAGGGCCTCACCTCGGGGAAGAATTCCCCATATCCCAACTAAACACACCCTCTGTCAATTTAAAGCCATTCCCCCTTGTCCTGTCCCTCCATCCCTTGTCCAAAGGCCCTCTCCAGCTCTCCTGGAGCCCTTTTAGGCACTGGAAGGGGCTCTAAGGTCTCCCCAGAGCCTTCTCTTCTCGAGGGTGCACAGCTCCAACTCCCTCAGCCTGTCCTCACATTCTGGGATTCATATGTAGATGCTCTACGGTACTGCTGGCATTCTTCAGTAAGATATGGATAAAAGTAGAGATTTTGTGTGTTTTTAGATAAACAACTTAGAGTTGTTTATAGCTAAATCTTTTAAAATTTGGCAGGGGGAAGGCATTTTTAGTGGAAATGAAAGCACTGCTACATGTTGTGGGTGAAACAGAATTACTTGGTAATGGGAAGACTATAGAAAGAACTCCTAGGACTTGGGGTTGTTGGCATCTGTCATTCTGCACAGACCTAACCCCATAGCTCCAGGTGAGCCATGCAGGGTCAGTGTGGCATTCCGGCAACTAGAAATTGGGGAAAGGGGCTGAATTCCAGCAATCTCCCACTGAGCTGGTAAAGAACTGGTTCCCCTGAATGGTTTTAAGGAGTTCTGTGCTTCTCCCAGTATTGCCTTGAAGCTTAGAGGTGTTTAAACCCAGGTAAGAGGTGAAAGATCATTTGGGTTTTTAGCATTCTTAAGCCTGGTGCTGAATAAGCAAGAATTTGCACATTTTGCAGAATCAGATCCTACAAATACACTCATTATGGGTATTTCCATCAATAACTCTCTGCCTGCCTGTTTTGCCAAAATTTGTGAGTAAAAGATTAATTGGTGACTAAGATATTTCACAAAAATATATAACAAAAGACCTTTACATTCTTGATTAAAGTGATCTTTCTTGTGCTGGTTGTGTTCTATTTCTTCTAATGGATCCCTAACATGTCAGGAGGTTTGTGGAACAGAATAATGATATTTGGTACTTTTCCAGCTTTTTTACTGAAGGCTAATTTACCTGCCAATAAGAACTAAACCAGAATCTCAGTGGACTTCCTAATTATGCTGTCCCTGAGCTTCGCTGATGGGAGTTTTGCTAAGCAGCAACTAAGGACTGAGTTCTGCTAATGGGACCACTTGTAAATTCAGCAGTGTTAATTACACTTCCCAGATACTTCCATTTTTTGTTTTAAAATGGAAACAACAGGAAGTATGGCAACACAATTAATGCGTTTTCTTGCCATGAAATCCAACGTTTTTCTTTATTTAATAATGCAATGGATAATATCTTTCCTCATTAATGAAAAATTTGGCAACCTTTGTGTAACCTCAGCATCACTTGTGCTGGGCCGAAGTAAACACTGACATCTCCTGGTAGACAAAAGGAATTATGTTCTTTCTCCTTAAAGGTCTCGTTAATTTACCAGACATCCTTTTTCCAGTTCAGAAGATGATACAAATCAGACACAACACATGCAAGAGACGTGCAGGAGGTGGAGAAATTCTTTCCAGAATTAGTATGGACATTCAGATGTCAAACTCAATTGGTGTATACACTGAACACATCACCTGTAGCATTTCCTCAGTTTTAAGAATAAAGTATCAATATATTCATGCTTCTTTATTACTGATTTAACTTAATAAACTCTGTAGGGTATTCATTAGAGGCTCCTTTTTATAGACAGTATCATGAAGACCTCAGCAAGGTTTCTCCATGTGGATTAAAGAGCAGTCCACATCATAAAACTGTTTGGGCTAGCATGGGTATCTAGGAGGTCCTAGGATGTGTCCTTCTGAAACCTGTCAGGAGTGACCTCATGGAGCAGGAGTGCCTTCATGGATCAGGAGTGCCTTCATGGATACAGAAATGGCTGGGTTTGAAAGAATTTTCAGTGTGGAGGCACAGACAAAAGGCAGGAGAGCCTTAGACCATGGCTTGACTCAACTCCTTTCCATAAACTACAGAACAACAGTTTAAGAAAGGCAAAATTTATCAACAAAAGGCAATTGCTGTTGATCATAGAAGCGGAAGTGTTAGTATGGCACAACTTTATGCAGTGCTCTGGGGAACCCTTGCTCCTCCAGTTCAGGATAAGGTCATTGATCAGAGAAGTCACTTATATTGATAGATTTGAGTAGATTTAGTTAGGATATTAAAGAAGAAATTTTTCCCTGTGAGGGCAGTGAAGCCCTGGCACAGGCTGTACAGAGACGCTGTGGCTGCCCCATCCCTGGAAATGTTCAAGGCCAGGTTGCATGGGGCTTGGAGCAACCTGGGATAATGGAAGGTGTCCTTGCCCGTGGCACAGGGGGTGGAACTGGGTGATATCAAAGCTCCTTCTGACCCAAACCATGGGTTCCTTCCAACCCATTCCGTGATTCTATGACATTTAAAAACAGCTAAGGACCTTGGATTTTCTGTTTCAATTTTTGGTATTGCAGTTTCCAGTTCTTCTGGGCAGCTTTCCATGTGACCTCTCTCTAACTCAGCACGGGTCCGAATGGATGGAGGATGTTGTGCTCTTGTTTTGATTTGGTTTTCCCCAGCAAAGGAGCCGTGCTCACGTCTCTGCTGTGTTGTTCCAGGCTCTTTGGCCAGGACGGGCTGTGTGCCTCCTGCGAGAAGCGGATCCGGGCCTACGAGATGACCATGCGGGTGAAGGACAAAGTCTATCACCTTGAGTGCTTCAAGTGCGCCGCCTGCCAGAAACACTTCTGCGTGGGGGACAGATACCTCCTCATCAACTCGGACATAGTGTGTGAGCAGGACATCTACGAGTGGACTAAGATCAACGGCATGATCTAGCACGGATGTGCCTGGTGGTCTGTGACAGACACCTCCCAGGTGACACCGCTGCCCAGCTGGCTGAGGAGATCATCCCTTGAGCTGTGGGCTTTGAAACGGGGGGGAAACACCATGCAGCCGGCCCTTGGCAAGCAGTGCTACGTAGAATGTAAACTACACCCGGGTGAAGGAGGGAGAGCAAAGCAATAGTAGCTAGACTGACTTGTGTTCACGGTATGGACAGTAACTGACATCAGCTGATAGTCGGGGACAGACACAGCACCATAACCCATCCTCCGAACTGGAACAGAGTAGGGACTTTCTGTAAAGAGACGTTAGGATGTTGTCACCTGCAGACTAGGATTGTGCAATTCAGTTCTCCTTTTGTCTTGTTTTAATTACTGAGGTTAGATGACAAGCTCCCACAGTCGGTGTGACGAGGAATACTGGAAGGAAAGAGCCATCTCTCACGTGGTCATTCCATATAGCCTTACACTTTGGGTGGGAGAGGAAGCAGGAGGGGGGTGGGGGTTATTTTTGCATGGATTTTTCTTTTTCCTTTGAGAATGAACAGTGCATCCTCTAGTCCCAAACTCTTCTTTTAAAAAATCCTGCTGAATAGTTGTTTTCGGGCACTGCTGTTTCAAGATGAGATGTTCCCCAGATCATTTCTATACAAATATAAATCTAAAGAGTTGTTCAACTATTTTATTAACTTAGATTATATCAATTAAATATTTGTTGTGTGTAGTAAGACTCTGCAGCTTTAATAAAAATAATGAAAGATTTGAATGTTGTTCTTTCATTTTTTGAGTTGTGCTGGATTTTTTGGTATTATTAGTTTTATTTTTTGTAGCAGGGTTTCTACTCTTTGTCTACAGCTGAATCCACTTCAGGTTGCGTTTCAAAGCACAAATGTGGGAACACAGAGGGCTCAGTAAATCTTGTAGAGCTCCTCATGCTAAGAAATTAGATTGTGCTGCAGGAGAAATTAGTGTTGTGTGACACCAAGGCTGTTTGGTATTTATAAGGATGTTTTGAGGCTGGATCTGGGTGTTTTGTGACAGACTGAGTCTATCTGATCTCGGAGACTGTGTAAGATTTGGGTCTTTTAGAAAGCTCTTCCTGATTTTGGTCTCAATTATGAAGGCCAGGATAATATCAATAGAGCAAATAAACGCTTGCTAGTATTTAGAAAGAATTCATTTTGGTGATCTTCAAGGTCCCTTCCAACCCAAACCATTCTACGGTGTTATATTCCCTCCAACTTGTTTTTCCTGAAGTGAACAGTCTAAGCTCCTTGTTGCCTGAAAACTGTTTCGTGCCTCTGACAATCTCTGTTTCTCATCTCTCTCTGTTTTCTGGGTCTACATTATTCCTTCTGAGAGTGGGACTGTAACTGCAAGATGTGTTGAAACACACTAAAAATTAAAGCTTTTCCCACAACTGGACAAGTCTGGCTTCCACCCAGAAGGCACTTGGCACATCAATTCACCCTATCAGCACTGACACATCAGGAATAGCACCTAATCCTATGGATATCTATTTGATTATTATCAATAAACTTGTCACCCAGGGGATCTCCCATCCAAATGGCAGTACTGATCGATGACAACATTCTGCATTTTACAATGGATATTGTGAGAGCTCTTTCCTTGGTTTTTTTGTCACCACTAGAGTTGGGGACAAACGCTTTAAAATCTTGTTACCAGTGAAATTGGAAACTACACCTAACGAGATCATGCGTGAAAAGTATAGTTTGAGGGCGCTGATATTTAGCTATTTTCCAGTGATATGCTGACCTCTGGAGGCCACAGGCAGCTGGTTATAATTATAATTATTAGCCTAAATTCCTGCCAGCAGAGGCAAGGAAGGTACGCAGGCCAGGAGAACACAGCTATAAGCTCTCTTCATTCACAGTGGCTCCTTGCAAATATTCCGTCCAGCTAGAAACAAAGTCAAAATTAATTAACGAATTAATTTATGCAGCTTGGTGGTTGTACCCAGGATGCTGAAGGGGTGGAGGTGCACAGTGGTTCTTCAGGTTGCGTCACACATACACACAGCGTGAGCAGTGCCAGGGCATGCTGCAGGGCTGATTTTTATGACACCACCTCACAGAAAACTTTGACTGAAAATTAGTTGAAGGGGCCTCATTAATCCGGGCTGAGATCAGGGAAGTATGTCAATAGTTCAGAGTGACCTTGTAGTTTTGCACTAAGTAGACCAAGACCTGTCTTTCGTTCTCACCTCAGAAAGTGACTTTTGGCAAGGTAGTTCAATACCTTGCTTCTCATTTACCCACCCATAGAATGGAGATGTTCTCACTTATTCCATAAAACTTCCTAATGCAAACGCATTCATTGTTTTGTGTAAGGCCGAGTTTACACAGGGAAATACATATTTTAGACCTAAATGTATGTATTTATAAAGGAAGGGTCCACAGTGGGTACCATTTTTTTATAAGACCACCAGTTTTATTTAGTCTGTAGCTTCACAAAGAGCTTAAGCTGAACTGCAAAGTGCCAGAAGAGCCTTCATTTGAAGCAGCTGTATAACTGCCCAAAAAATTACACCAGTCTGTTGCTGACTTTTCCCTGACAGATTCGCAATGCTTGCTGTCCAAATCCAGGAGGAGAGAGAGCAGATTTCTCTTGGAATTAGTGTAAGCAGCACTTTACTTCATCTCAATTATGTTCCTTAAAGTAAGGACTCCCTCCTGGAACAAGAAGAAAATAAAATGTTTCAGAAACAACTGCAAAAATAAAAGCAATGCTGATTTAAAGTCCTAAGCAAAAAGCACAAAAATCTGAGTATGACTTCATCACTGATACTCAAATGTGTCGTCCTTTCCATGTTTTCACTATCAGCAGTATTTTAAAAGGCGTACCATCCGTCAAGACTCTCCTTCTTTGTCCCCATTATTCAGTGTCATGGCAGGAAGATGAGAGCATTACCATTGATATCACTTTTTTAATTCCCTGCCCTTGAATAAGGGCAATAAGTGCCCCGCATAATAGAGTTTTCAGCGGAGAGAGTAAATGGGAATCAGTTGTTAATTCAATATAGGATCCAGAAGCTGTCTCTCCCTTCTCTTTTCTCAAGGTAATACTCTGCCTCCAATTGTCATTATAGCTGAGAATGAAATTATTTGAATTCTGGACACATCAGCACAAAACCCAAGACTCCCTGCCAATTTCGTTGCCTGCTTGGAAGAGAACATCAGAGAGCATCACTCATTTATACGACTGCCAGGCTGAGACTGTAAATTCAGAAAACAAGGAGGCCTCAGGTGCCGCACTTTAACAGGTCTTTGTGCTCCTGAATCACCCCCCCTCACCCCCACTTTGGCACCCCCATCACACACAAGGTAACATTTTATCTCTGAAAGGCAAAGCTTTCAAGCATCTGCCAGAGCACACGCTCTGCATGGCCTGAATGTGAATTGAAAATGAGACTATTAAGTTTATTAATTGATATCAGTGACTTAAGGCTTTGAAGGAGACTCATGGCACTCGGGAAAATAATCTATAAAGATTTTTGTTGCTCTAAAAAGACAGTGCAGCATCAGCTTATTTCACTTGCAGCAGGTTCATCTCTTTTATGGAGCACATACTGCACTGCAGGCAAAGGGAATTTTAATGGACACTGGAAAAAATTATCTATTCCTCTGTGCCACAACAACTAAAAAAACATAAAAAGACACAGAAGAGGGAGATTGAGATATGATACCACAAAACATTTAAGGCACTGTAATTAAGTTAAGATTCAGAAGTCTGTCAGTGAGATGAAGATTAAACTGGCAGAAAGTTGAACCGTGTTTGAAGCAACTTGTTCCCTCCTGCTGTGGGTTGCTTTGTACCAGGCTAATGAGAAGGCACATCTCGGAAAGGTTCCTGACAAACCAGCAGATCTCTGACAGTAATTAATCAACATGGTTTGCAGGAGCAGACACCATGTGCCATTTTCAAGTGCCTTGCAAGCACTAATTAATGTGTTACTGTATTTCTCTCTCCCATTTTAAGCTACAAGCCCTGCCCCATAGTCGACCATGAATTTAAAATTTCCATTTTTTATAGACTTTCTGTGATTTTTCTTTTTTTAATGACGAAATTGAGTGCACCTTTTGCTAAGTGCTGCATGATCACCTCTGCTCTGTATCTGGCATATTCTGGTTACATTTATGGCTTGACATAAGACAGCACAGCCTGTAACCAAGGGGGAATGGACTGAAAGAAGGTCGATTCCTGTGGAGGTGCTGGAATTGGAGGAGAGGCAACAAAGAATATTGTAATAGGAAACAACTAGGCTGATGGAAATCTGGTGCTTTGAGGTGTTGAGAGAGAAATAACTTTTGAAAGCCATGACTCAAAAAGAAAGAACTCCTTCTGTAGTCCAGTAGCTCTGTATGAGGTATGCTTATGTGATTCCTGAGATCTTTCCTCTTTGGGGCTGTAACTTCTTGGGTTGATTGGTAAAAATTTGTAGGGTTTTGGTTTCCTTCTCTCCTCAGTTGTGTCTTGCATCTCATCTCAGACAACTTTACTAATGTATTTTGTAACAGCTGTGTGCTGGTTTTGAGACACAGAAATGCTTTCCTTATTTATTTATATTTTAAAGAAACAATCACAATAAAACTGAAATTCTCCTTCAATAAGGCACATAGTCTCGTGACAGCTCCCCAAACCAGTGCTTATCATGTTGCTATCTCATTAAAAATATCCTAGACCTACAATCATCAACCTAAAGATGCTTTGCAATGCTGGGAAGCTCTTGGTGGGCTCTAAATAAGGCTCCATCACAACGTGGCTGTGATTTTTTGCAGTCCATGCCTGTGAGCAAGCGGCTGCAGCCGCCCTGGAATTCTCAGAGCTGGCCCAGCAGCGAGTGTGACCCAACAGGCATGAGAAGCGTGTTGTCCAGCTGATAAGGAAACGTGCATCAGCAAATACGGTTTGTTTATCCTGTAAAGACTGCTTTGGAGTAGTACAAGCTGAAAGGGGCCGGTCTGCACTACACAGATAAGAGCTCTGACCAAAAGGACGACCAAAGGTCGCACCAGGCCTCCTGGAAGCTCCCAAAGAGAAGCTTTCAGTGGGAATGGATGACTAAGGGAATTGCAAAGGGCTTCTGGAGGTTTTTATCTGTGTGCTACCTCTCCAAATCCAGCTCAGCACTTCAGTCATTTGTTGTTGCCATCCTCTGATGAATGTGCTCTGAGGAGTTGGTAGCCAAAAAACCCCACCACGACAGCCTCGTTAACAGTCTCAGCCACCAACCTAAGGACAGTGTGTGGAACTGAAAAGTGAGCAGCTATCTGGGTCATACACATGTGCGGTTTTTCCAGGTCAGGAAAGACTCAATAGCAGCAGTTTTCTCCAGAGATGCCTTATTATTCTCTATATTCCTCAGGTAAAGGAAGACCTCCTGAGCTCCCACGCAAAGCAACCAGGATGTCAGCACTTTCCATGGGATTATGAAATATTCCTCCAGCCCCTTTCAGTGGGGTCTTTCACACATCCCTTAGGCCATGAACCACATCATGACATCGTGAATCACACACAGTGAAAACACTGGAAGTGTGTGAAATTTGAAATACTCCCGAGGCAAGAATCATGCCTTTCTATGCCATCCACACTCTCTAAAGTAAATAAACTTTCTTTTTTATACTTTACCCAGGTCAATGTTTCCATTTGCAGCATCTTCTATTTGATTTATGTGAGAGGATGCTATGAATAGAAAACCAACTCGGAGCTAAGCAATGCTGTGAAAGAATAAAACTTGGCTACGCCTGTTTGTATCAACACGGAATCTTTGATCTGAGGAAAAAAGCCCAGTCTACCAACATTGCTAAGTGGGATTCCAAACTCTCCAAACGTACATAAATATTTCAGACCTGTTTTGGAGCTGAGAATCTGAGACAAAAAGATTTGCTAGCAAACAAAGACAAGCCTGCAGCCACAGAGCACCTTGAGAGCAGGGAGGAACGGACATGGCTTTTTGATAACCTCAGGCAACTGATGCAGGCAAAAGCATCCACATGGGAGATGGTCCAGAAGGATGAAAGCTGGGAGAAAACTCCAGGTGCTTTGTAAGAACCAGATGAAGTCCATTGGTTGGTTCTTGGAGATTCCTTTGACTTTATTTGACTGCGGAGCTGCCAGGGCTAATCTACCACCGTGTGAGATTCAGGAGGGGTGTTGCTGGTTTTACCTGGGTCTATGTGGCTGTAACAAGGCAGGGATTTTTTCAGCTGTTGTTTCATTGCGTCAGGAGGCAGCCCGAAGCTATATTCTGACAGATTTGTTACTAAAATGTCCAACTAGCTCTCACGCTATACTCAGTTTATTCATGTAGACATTTCCTTGAAGTTCTGGCTCTGATCCCTCTCTGTTATCTCTCACATCTCATCTGAGATTTACCCTTGTGAGGCCTGAAAATGCGATTTGTTATCAGTTTATATGTAAATCCCCCACTGTTCAAAGGGCTGCTGAACTGTCTTTATGTTTATGTGATTCACTGGAGTCACTGCAGGATCGTTCAGCTCCCATTTTAAATTTTCTTACCCTGCTCCATCCACGCTTTATTACAGTCATATTACAGTCACTCCTTGTGTTCTGGTTAATTTTACATTATCAGATTTCCAAGCAAAGGTCACTGTCTGGTTATTCCTATGAAGCCCTGACCTTATTGCATCTTTGCTACAGCAAAGAGCAAACCCAATAAGAACAGTATAATAACAACACAAATTTTCTGGACCTCAGCTTCTTTCTTGTTACCAATTCCCCAAAGTGCCTCCTCCGCTCAAAGTCTCAGTTTTGCCCACTTATTATTGTCCATTTAGAACACTAAAAAATTGGTTTTGTGAAAAGCAGACCACTCCCAAAAACCTTAGCACATTAGTTGAATTTCAAGAGACACTCAGCACCTGGTGGTGAAGATCCCCAGTGTGTAATTTCATTAGATTTTCAGTAAGTAAAAATAAATGAAGCATGCTAAAAGCCTCATCATGTCTCACAGATTAAACATCGGATGTGTGGAGCAATCTAAGAAACTTTCAGCCTGACGAGTACCTCTGATCTATTTGGCCATTAGGGCTCCATGACTAGCGATAATGGAAGAAAAATTAGGCTCCATTATTAAAGTGGCAAAGAACCTTTATGTCTAGGCTGAGCCGGGAAAATTCTATGGTGACTTACTGATGTCACAGTTTCTGCAGCTGTCAATTATTTGATGGGGGATGCAAAGGCTGCTGTGGGTAAGACATTGAAATACTACAGTTTTAAGTGGGTTTATGTTTGCTTTTGGTTCTGTGGGTTTTGTTTGGTTGGTTGGTTTCTATTTGTCTGTTGGTTTTTTTTCTTCAGTCTCAGGAATAGATATTTCTGTTTTACTTTTTTTAAAAAAATAATTGTTAGAAAATCCATTAATCCATTAGGAAAGTAAAATTTCTGCACTTGAGGAGCCTCTAGCCTGACCAGGGGTGATAATCAATTTTTACAACTAACACCTATAGCTCCTCCACCTCCATCTCCACCGCTGCCTAAGCTCGAGTAACACCTCGGATCTACACAAGTGCTAGAATCAAAACTATCCAGGCTTTTGGCAGAAAACCTGACAGAAATAAAGAATTATGGACTTTCTCTTGGCTCTGCATTATTAGATTTTCATGGACCACAAACCCAAGGACAAACACATGTAATACCATTTTATTAGCATTTTAAGTATACTTTTGCAGTTGTGTTTTCTTCTCTACAGGGAACTTTACAACTACAGAAATCATAAAGGACAAAACTCCCCAACAGCTAGCAACAGTGCAGTCATAAAACCACCCCCTTGTTCCTTTCCAGTCCTTATTCGAGAGGTGTTGCTAGGACAATGAATTGTTTCATTAAAATCCTACTGATACCCAAAAAAAGAAGAGAGAAAAAGATTTCTAGTGTAACATCATGCAAAAGAAATAATTACTTCTTTCATAAAAGAGTAACACAATAAAGGTGAGCAGCATAAAAAGAGTAGTCTCTATTTTCTGTGCAGCTGTCACACATTGTGTGATTTTTTAATATAAAACGTGATCCTGAAGATGCAACAATTTTTTTTTGTTTTGATGATATTCAACTAAGTAAGTTTATGTCCCCAGTCTCTGTTTTGCCCACTTATTATTGTCTCTTTAGAGCACTAAGAAGCTGATCTTGTGGAAAGCAGACCATTCCCTGACCAAAAACCCTCGGCACACAAGCTGAATCCCAAGAGACTGAGGGGTGAGTTCTGAGGGATGGATTCTGGCTTCTGAGGGATGAATTGTGATGGCTGAGTTCTGAATTCTGATTTCCGAATTCTCAGGGCTGAATATAATAACAATACAAATTTTCTGGGCCTCAGGTTCCTTCTTACTACCAATTCCCCAAGCTGCCTCAGTTCTTCCCACTAATTATTGCCCATTTACAGCATTATAGAGCTCATCTTGTGAAAAATAGACCATTACCTGACCAAAATCCCTTAGCATATAAGTTGAATTTCAAGAGACCGAGGGCTAAATTCTGACAGCTGAGATCTGAGTATAATAACAACACAAATTTTCTGGACCTCAGCTGCTTTCTTGCTACCAATTCCCCAATTCCCCTCAAAGTCTCAGTTTTGCCCACTTATTGTTGTCCATTTAGATCACTAAGAAGCTGATTTTGTGAAAAGCAGACCATTCCCTGAACCAAAAACCCTTGGCACATAAATTGAATTTCAAGAGTTCTGAGTTCTGAGGGCTGAATTCTGAGGGCTGAGTTCTGAATTCTAAGGACTGAGTTCCGAGGGTTGAGTTCTGAGTTCCGAGGACTGAGGGCTGAGTTCTGGTTCAGCATTCTGAGGGCTGATTCAGGAATTCGGAGGGCTGATTTGGGAGCTCTGAGGGCTGCGTTTTGAGTTCTGAGGGCCGAGTTCTGAGGGCTCCTTTAGGAGTGCTGAGGGCTGATTTGGGAGCTCTGAGGGCTGATTTAGGAATTCTGAATTCTGAGGGCTGATTTAGGA
>VZRL01002562.1:528480-606207 GCA_013397895.1 Origma solitaria | reverse complement strand
GTTCTGATGGCTGAGTTGTGAGTTCCGAGGTCTGAGTTCTGAGGGCTGATTTAGGAATTCCGAGTTCTGAGGGCTGATTTGGGAGTTCTGAACTCTGAAGGCTGAGTTTCGAGTTCTGGGGGCTGATTTCGGAGTGCTGAGGGCTGATTTAGGAGCTCTGAGCTCTGATTTGGGAGCTCTGAATTGTGAGGGCTGAGTTTCGAGCTCCGGGCGCTGATTTAGGCATTCTGCATTCTGAGGGCTGATATGGGAGCTCTGAACTGGGAGGGCTGAGTTTCGAGCTCCGGGCGCTGATTTAGGCATTCTGCATTCTGAGGGCTGATGTGGGAGCTCTGAATCGGGAGGGCTGCGTTTCGAGCTCCGGGCGGGCATTTCGCAGCGCTGCTTCGGGAGCCCGGAGGCGCTGCGGCGCCGCCGCCCGCAGGAGGCGCTGCCGGGGCGGTGCAGGGGGAGGAGCAGAGGGCGGTGCGTCCCGGGGATGGTTCGCAAGATGGCGGCGCCCCCGGATACGGAGTCCTTCCCAGCCCTCAGCCTGGAGCTGCTCCCCACCGACCCGCTGCTGCTTATCCTCAGCTTCCTCGACTACCGGGATCTGGTGAGGTACGGGCGGCCCGGCGGGATGGCACGGGCGCGGCGGGCGCAGCGCTCCCCACGCTGTGCGGGGAGAGGGTTTGGCTGCCTCCGGAGGACACGGCCTGAGCACCTTTCCCTTCCAGCATCAACGGGCTTTCCCCCATTTATTTCTTCATTTTTCTAGCGCAATGAAACGTTGCCTTTTACTGAGAGGCTGGTGAGGCCCTGGCAGGGGTTGCCCAGGGAAGCTGTGGCTGCCCCATGCCTGGAAGTGTCCAAGGCCAGGTTGGACGGGGCTTGGAGCAGCCTGGGATGGTGGAAGGTGCCCCTGCCCATGGCAGCAGAACTGGTTGATCTTTAAGGTTCCTTCCGACCCAAACCATTCAATTAATCTGTTTTTCTCTCCCCCATTGGCTTTGTTTGTACCTAAATGAAACAGTAGCTAAATTTGTGAAATCAGTATTTCCCTGAAACTTGTGTTTCTAGGGCCACACGAAGGGTGGTCTTGTTGCTAGTAAATGTATTCCACCGTTTGAGGAAAACCAAGCGAAACGAAATAGGATGACTTTTCCAGGAGAAAAACGTGAATGAAAGTTGCAGGTGCCTCTTGGGCTCGGTGGCTGAAGGGTTGTGAGTCATACAGTGAAACAGAGTGTAGTTTTGGGTAAAACCTCACCAGTCAAGTGCAAGGTTTGGCAGTGATTGAAATCACAGTGTTTAATCAAAGGGTGGGGGGGAATATATACAAGAAGGAAACAGAATATTGCCAGAAATGTGGAGGTTTTGGGTTGGGGTTTTTAAATTCCCCCTAATAAATATTAATCAATAATGATAAGAATATCACGGGGAATTCTGTTAGGATGTCAACAAAAAAGATGTTAAGCATAAGCAAAAACTATAACAGTCGTTATAGTAGCCCTTAGGTATTTGGTCATGTGCCACCTTTTCCATTGTTTGTATAATTAGTGAGAATGGCTTTAATTGCTCTTTTATCATGTTTGAAGCCAGATGTTCCTGTGATGCTGTGGTGACTTATTCCCTTCCAGAAATTACAGGCTTGATTGATAAACACCAATAAAATGGATTTCTGCAAGGGCTTTTTGAATTTGGAATATTTCAGTTCCCCACCCCCCCAAAATATAAAAAATCCCCATGCCATGGATGAAGTTCTTGTGCATCCAGATTGTCCAGGTATGAAGTGAATGTGTTTGGGGGGGTGTAGATGGAAAGGGTAATGTCAGGGCATACAGGAGAATCACTTTGTTGAGGTTGATTTTGAGATGCTAATACAATTCTAGTTTAAGCAGTTTATAAAACCCCAAAAAACAGTAACTGGAACCTTGTTTGGTACCCTTATTTGGGGTATTTAGATGTTAATCACAGCCTTTGAAACACTCTCATCACTTTAGAACAAGCTACCAGAGAAAGTGATGTTGCCACAGCTAAACAGATGGTATCTTTTGGGGAGTTTTTTCAAAGTTTGTTTTTTAAACAATTTAAAGTGGAAAGTAAGTTTGTAATACTCAAACTATATGGCCTCTGTAGCTTACTGTGGAAAAGATAAGGTAGAACCTGACCATCCAGATAAGAAAGGGATTTAAATCATAGGTAGCCTGTGCTACTGGAATTCTTTCCACTGGAGTGGAGTCATGCTGGAATCTTTCAGGCAGTGTTTACTCCGGTGTAGGTCTACAGGATGACCTGCTTTACAAAAGTACTTAATTGCTGCCAGTTCTTAAAGTGTGTGGAAAAGTAGTTCATGACTTACCCAGCTGTGATGAAGAGTTTTAACCATTGTAAGCACAACTCTGAAAGGACAGCCAACTCACTTTCAAACTCTGCATTTATTTCACGAGACTGTGATGTGTGATACAACATTTCTCCCTGTTTGTTTTGCTACCCTTCTGCAATAAAATTTAATGATTTTATATTTATAGTTGCTGCTATTTGAATCGAAGATTAAATCAGCTGTCAAGCCATGATCCACTGTGGAAAAGACACTGCAAAAAATACTGGCTCATTTCAGAGTAAGTGGGATTATTTTAAGTCTTTTTTCCTATGAAAATTAATTTCTAAGACATGTTGTTCAGCTGATTTTCAGTGCATCTCACTGCTTATCCAACTCATACTTTGTCAGCTTCTCCATAGCTTAGAAAAGCTGAATAACGAAGGATGTGAATTCTCTTTTCACCAGCTCTATGATTCACTGCTAGAGAGCTCTGTTCAGAAGGCACTCTGTGTAAAGGAGTATTGTTTCTAATTTTTCCCCTAAGTACCCCAAATGTTTCCTAATTCTGTTCCAACTTGCTGTTGAATAGGTGCTGGAATTAATTGAGTATGTGTAGCTTCACATGGCACAGTGTTCCTGGGTTAATGTTATGCATCCTGTTCCTGCCAAATAACAAATACCAGCTCCTTGGGTTTAGAAGACTCTTGAAGCTGCTGTTTGAACACATTTTCTTCACATCCCCTTAGAGAGGAAAAAAGCCGACGGAATCAGAGCTGGAAAGCCATCTTCATCAGCAGCTACTCTGATTTAGGAAGATACATCCACTACTATGCCACGTTGAAAAAAGCCTGGGATGACCTGGAGAAATACTTAGGGCGGTGGTGTCCCCGCATGATCGGCTCTTTGAAAGGTACCCTGGCACAGCTGTGAGTGGGTTGGCTCAACCAGCCCTGCCTGTTAATAAGCTTCGTGCTGCTTTCATGAGAGGTGTGTGCCCTAATTAGTAGAGTCCTGAAAGTCAAGTAAATGTGCTCCCCTTTCCTTGGAAACATGGGCGGAGTCCTTGCCCAATTCCTAGTGAGCCACAGAGTCTCTGAAATCAAGATTTTTTTTTTTTTTCTAGTGACCAGTCTTTCTTCTCTATCATACTTTTACTGTTTTTATCTTTCTTTGCTATGACCTATTCTTTGTTTATTTGTTATTTTTAGTGTAGTAACTCCCATTACTTCAAGGACTTGAGGGTGTGATTTTGTGAGGTCTTCTTAAGACCTAACTAAAACACTGTCACATGAAAGCAGGTATTCTAATCTGAAGCCAAACAAAAAGGAAGTTGTTTGGTTTAATTTTTTTCTGTAGGTCTTGCTGTGTTCCAGTGGCTGAACAATAGCTTTTCTTTTTTTTTCCCTTCTAAGATTCTATTTTCAATTTCAGTTTGTGTTTTAATACTTGAAATATTTCCAGCGTTCTAGGTCATAAGTCACAGCTACAGTGAATTTTGGCTTTTCTGGTATAGGGACAAAAAAGATTTTACGTTTTCAACTGCATTTCAGTTTTCTGTATGAAATTGATTTTTAGATCATGTTGTCTAATTTAACCCGATCTGTGAAATTAAGAGACAAGTGATCTCTTAGGAGATCATATTAACAGACAGATTATCTCTTTCCTATTTAACTCTTGCATTTTCTTGGCTTGCTGGATAGTGCTGGATTCTTAAGTTTCGCCAGGTATTTTTGAAGATAGAATATGAAGCTTCTATTTATGTACAGAAAGACAAAAATAAATTTAAAATTCTCAATCTCCATACTCATACAGTGATGCCAGGTTTTAGATAAAACGTAGGCCTTTTTAATACCATTTGTAAGGAATGTAAATTGTGTCCTATAAATGAAACAGATAACAAGTATTAAAAGGATTTTTAAAAAATGATTGGAACAGACCACAGAGGTCACCCAGTTGATTTTTGCTGGAAGAGAGGGTGTTGGAGCCCCCCTTAAGTGCATGTGAAGGTATAAGAATAGTTCCTCTCCACCCCTTTCTCTTGTTGATTTGAAAATCCCCCTTTTACAACCCATTTATTGCTTCAGATTCCAAGTGAATGGGGGCTGCAGCCAACATTTCTGTGTTACTGATTGACCTGGAAACTGAAAGAAGCACCCCTTAGGGTGATGAAAGAGTAAAATCAATACTGCCTGAAAACTGGAACTGGGACTCAGTTATTGGCAGTGTTGTGGGGAAAGGTTCATTCCACTTCATAAACTTTTGCTGCTTTCAGGCCTGTTGAGGTCTCACTGGACTGAGATTGGTGCTGTATTAAATAATCAATTAAAGTCATCATTTTCCTTTCAAATTTATGTGATACTCATTCTGTACCTCCCAGCATACAATAAAGCCAACCAAATACTGACTTGAGTCCCTGTTAGTCTGATGGGGGCTTTTACAAATTCCATGCCTTGTGTCTGAAATACTTGAAATAACCTTTCTTT
Source organism: Origma solitaria (assembly GCA_013397895.1). Classification (NCBI taxonomy): domain Eukaryota; kingdom Metazoa; phylum Chordata; class Aves; order Passeriformes; family Acanthizidae; genus Origma; species Origma solitaria. The sequence goes on along the minus strand of VZRL01002562.1, from coordinate 601,422 downwards.
TCCAGAGAGTGTGAAGGAAGAAGATCTGGATGCTGTGGAAGCACAAATCCGCTGCAAACTCCCCGATGATTATCGCTGTTCATTCCGCATCCATAATGGGCAGAAGTTGGTTGTTCCTGGGTAAGGACTGAAAGCTACTTACCAATTACTAATCCTTTTTGTATGTCATGGACATTTCGCTTATTAGAAGGTGAAATGTCCCCTGAACAGGATAAATGAGGCATTTACATGCATTGTGACTGAGTCACCACTTAAGTGACACTTCCAGAACTGGCTGTCTTCTAATCTTGGAAGTAATTGGAAGCCCAGTGTGGATTTCTAATTGCTCAAAATTACTCTTACACTTCCCTTTTTCCTAGTGAGAGCCCTTGTCAGTTTTTTGCAACAACTCAAACTTCCAGCTGTTACACTTTTAATCATAGCACTGCAAGGTGCTCCCCTGAAGTTTGGCTTTGTATTACAGAAGTAAATTAGCCCCTTGCACTCTTCAGGCTTCATCCTTTAATAATTCTTTTTTTCTTTAAAATGGTTAGGGAATAACTTAAAACCGGTTAGTCATATTAAGTAGAATCAAATTGTCAGTTCTACAAATTAAGTTTTTGCAATTTTTTTTGCAGTTTCACCAGTGAAAAACTCCCTTTTACATTAAGGTTAGAGGGCAGATGACCAAACAAAGTTTCTGGTCTTTCAGCTGTAGAAAAAATAGGTGTTTGAAGCACCTGATAGAATGCTGCAAACATTAGCAAAAGATGGAAAACTACAGCAAATCTTTGCAATGTCTGTAGGGAGGAATGCACTCATTGCTCTGCCAAAACCTTCACTCGTAAAGAAGGTGCAGCTTTCTCCAATTTGGGTGTTTTATGTGCAGAAGGGATATGGGAAACTGTTTTATGAAACCAGAAGGTTGATTTCTAGTTCTGTTTTCCAGGAGGGACTTCAACATTTTTTAGAGAGGAGACGGCTGCCCTAGTTCTGTAGATTTCAAACGGTGCTCATCAGGTTGTGCGCTTCGTCTCTTCCTACTATTTTTTCACTCCCACAAAGCCTCTGCTGTAATGAGGTGCCTATGGAAGGGCTGCAGAAGCAGACACAAGGTTTTGGGGAAGTCTTCCAGCTTGGAGAAAGGCTGCCAGGGGAAGGTGTGGTCCCACTGGTGGGGCCGGGCTTGCCTGTTGGGGCAAACTTCCACTGCCTACACCCTGGGAAGATCGGGTGTAGGCAGTGGAAGTTTGTGCAGCAAGTTGTTAGGTCAGAAATGGAAACGCTGTGGGACTTGCCCTTGTTAGATGCTTCATCTGTGTTAGGATGTTGACGCTGCTTCTGTAGGATGTGCTAATTCCAGGGAGGACTTCCTAAGGAGAAAGAGGAATGGAACCTGTTGCCCAGGATGGGATCAGCTTTAAGCACGCTGACATGTGGCAGCTTGCACCTGAGTCACAGCTTTCATAACACCAGTGGAAGCTCAACATCTGCAGAAATTTACATCTCATTTGCCTTTTACTGGTGTTCCCAGCTGGGAGTGTGGGTGTGGAGTGTACACTCATGTTTGTGTGCTGTTGAGTGTGAAGCTTACACAAAGCTAGGATGATGTGAACTAATAACCTAGTTCAGCATGGGGGTATTCGACTTGGATTTTCAGTCTTATTCGCATCTAGAGCATTGAAGGGAGCAGTTTCCAAAAGATGAAAAGCCTGCTTTGCCTTGTGAGTGGTGTCTCCTGTTGATGTCCCCTGTTTTTGTTGTTCCAAGTCTGATGGGAAGCATGGCGCTGTCGAACCACTACCGCTCCGAAGACCTGCTGGACATCGACACAGCGGCCGGAGGCTTCCAGCAGAGGCTGGGGCTCAAGCAGTGCCTGCCCCTGACCTTCTGCATCCACACTGGCCTCAGTCAGTACATGGCCCTGGAGAGTGTGGAGGGACGGAATAAATATGAGATCTTCTATCAGTGTTCAGTAAGGAAGATGTGTTTATATTTCCCAGTGTACTTTTCTAATAGTGCCCTTTTGCATGTTATCTGACATCTGAAATCTTTTATGTAGCATAAAGTGGAGTTCAGATTAGTTTGGTACTTGCAATCTGGAGAAAAGACTTCCACCACCTGTCCTTCCCAAAAGAAAGTGGGATGTGTAAAGGATGTTTCTTGTTAAGAAAGGTGGGGATCTTCATCCTGCTCTCAAATTCCTGGCAGTTTATTTCCAAAGTAAGCAGCAGGGAGATTGCTAGGGATTGCTTGATAATGGATCAAAGTGCTCCAGCTAACCCTGCCTCAAGCAGAGGGATCAGACTGATCATCTCCGGAGGTTCCTCCCAGCCTCACCTGTCTGGGGCTTCTGTTCCAATGCAGTGTTTCTGGGGGACTTGTTTCTTCAGTGAGGCATTAAGTCTGATTTTCTGTGCATGAGCCTTAGTGGAAAGTTGAAGCTGTAAATTCAGTGGTCATAGGAACACTCATGGGGACAGGCATGTGAGTTTTACATGTCTGAGGATCTGACTGGGATTACAATGATGCATCAAGCAGCCAGGCTTTAGGTTTAGTGAAAGTGTTACATGTGTTATTTGAATTTTAACCTTGAAAGTCCACCGTTCTCCTTCTAACACATCCTTAAACTTCTTCCCCTTTCAGGACCAAATGGCTCGCAATCCATCTGCTATTGTTATGTTCATTACAGGTAACGCTTTAGATAAAATATTCAAAATAAATATTCAAAATAAAATAGTCAATGTGGATGATCCAGCATATTAAGAAGCATTCATCTTGGCTGGAAGGGTTAATCTTGGCTTACCATGGGCTGGAGGGGAAGTTCCATACACAGCATTTCTCTTGGCATTTTGAAGGTGGCAGGTAAATAGATCCACTTCCTCCATTCAGAGCTACTTTATACAAGGTTTGCATTTTGTGGATTAGTGGTAGAAAGGAGGATAATAAACTTGGAGTCCCTTAGAATTCCAAAATATCAAAGGACAGCACACACAGCTCATGCTCCAAGGAAGAAGTGGTAAGTACACTTAATCTAACAGGAGTGGGAGTATTTGATAACACATCAGTGAAGGCAAGGATAATAATTTCTTGGTAGTTCAGCTTCAATCCAGTTTTGAATCACTAATATTGACAAACAGTTGAACTCTGTACTTTTCTATTGAACTCTATATTGCAATGCTTGGAAGATTTGTGGCTGAGAAATTCTTGTGCAGAGAGCTGGTATGTGAAACTCGCTTCTTCGAGAATTAAATGTGACAGCTTGAGTGTCTGCTTAGCAATCAAGCTGTTCCAAAATAATGGCTGTGGGTGAATGAAAAGCTGTTCTCACACAATGGCGGCAACTGTATAAAAATCCCAGAATGACATACAGCCTTAGTCTTCGGAGGTTGTAGAGAAGTGCAGTGTGTCTATGATTTATCCGTCTTTTGAAGGAGAGGAAGTTCTGCAGTGTTCCTTAGAAGTTTTCCTTATGGAATCCAAGTGATGAGACACACCATTAAGACCCTGAATATAATGTGAAATACTTAGCTAAGAGATTCTTTGTTGGCTGTTTCATTTCTGGAGGATGCACCCGTAAATCTTTAGTTCTTGACCAACTTCACCAAATTATCCTTGTTGGTAGAACGAACTGGAATATTGACTGACTCATCTCAGTAAGCCTGAGAGTTTGTTATAAAAATAATCAAAGCTTTAAACTTTTTCCTTGAAGTGTTTGCTGTAATATGTTTAGTGGTAAATTTGCCTATCTTTAGGAATGCATTTCTTCCTTGGCATCTAGGTACGTCTTACTTGGAATGGTTTACATCTTACGTCAACAAAGTTGTAACTGGAGGTTATCCTATCATCAGAGACCAGATTTTCAGGTATTGTGACTGGGATTTGTAATCTCAGTGCCAGGTTTTGGTGCTGCTTCTAAGCATGCTCACCTCTTTCCAGCTAGTTTTGGGTATCTGATATAAAAGTTGATTGTAGGGAGAGGAGAAAGCCCATGAAACTACTGAAAATAAACATGTAAATGAGAAAACAACTTTATTTTTTCTACCAGAAGCTTCAGCACTTGTAACTTTGCATTAATAGGACCAGAATTTTGCATTATAATTGATCTGAAGTTTAGCAAATAACATGATATTTATTCTGTGTGCCATGAATGTGTCTTTGCTGCAGGACTGTTCAAAGTTATTAAAAAACCAAATGTTTCAGCTAATTGGTGTCTTTAGTATGTAAATAAGCAGGACTTGTTCTGGTGTTTGAATCTTCACGCACTTGCAATTTCTTCTAAATACAATCAAGAACCTTAGTTCTGTCAAACTGGGATACTGTAGGACCAGGTTCTTGATCTGTAAATAAATTTGCTGCTAGGGTTTCTAGGGTTTTTTTTTTCTAAATAGCATAATTACATCCTTATTTAAACAAGTGTGTTTATTAATATTGATTATTATCAATAATTAACTGCTTTATGTGTTTAGTTTTCTGTATTGAATGTCCAAAACTGTTTGCAGAGTTAATGCTTTCCTCTCTGTAGGTATGTGCATGATAAAGAATGTGTTGCTACCACAGGAGATATTACTGTGTCTGTGTCCACCTCTTTTCTACCTGAACTCAGTTCTGTACATCCACCACATTATTTCTTCACTTATAGAATCAGGTAAGAATAACTGAATTAATTCTTAGAATGCAGGATAGGCCTATGGAATGTTCAAAGCAAATTTATGCACAGAATTCAGAAATGTTCTGAAACAAACAGGATGTATGGTTGACAATGAAATGAACAATGTGCTGTACTTTTTAATAAAACACATCCTAAATCATTACCTAGTCAGGTGCATCAAGTACCAGTCAAGTTGGTAATTGCTAAAATACAGTGATGGGTAGGGGAAAGAAGTTACAAGTAACTCTTGTGACTTAGAAGAGGGTAAATAACAGACAGTGAAGCATGGAGAGGGATGCTGCCAGTTGATTTTGGTTACCTTAGTGGGTGTTTTGTTTTCCCAGTCTACTTGGTGATCCTAAGGGCACTAAAGCATTTCTTGAAATAAATATATTAAGTATGTTGTTTGGCTTCTAGAATTGAAATGTCCAAAGACGCTCTTCCTGAGAAGGCCTGTCAGCTGGACAGTCGATACTGGAGAATAACAAATGCCAAAGGTGATGTGGAAGAAGTCCAAGGTCCTGGAGTAGTTGGTAAGTGAAAAATTACTGGAGAGGGCATTTAATGTATTAGTTATTAAAATTCTGTTATTACCTGTTTGTCAGGTTGTATGGCTTGTATCAAAATAATTTTGTTGCTTCAGAGAAAAATATATGTCTCCATCTGTTTTGTAAGGGGTATCTGAACATCCTTCTACTTAGCCCCTCTCCAGATTTTTATAATATCAGTAATTGCTGAAAATCAGTTTATGCACCCACTAAAATACAAATTGATCTGCTTGAATCTGTTGTGGGGTGCAAGTCCTTTAGCAACTGCTAAACTGTAGTTCTACATCAGCCCTTACCATTGTGATCTAATACTTTACCCACAGGGGAGTTCCCAATTATCAGCCCAGGGAGAGTCTACGAATACACCAGCTGTACCACGTTTTCCACAACCTCTGGATACATGGAGGGCTACTACACCTTCCACTGCCTCTACTACAAGGACAGATTCTTTAACGTCACAATCCCTAGGTTTCATATGGTGTGTCCAACATTCAAGGTGTCTACAGCATGAATGGTAAGCAGAGATGCAGTTGGCTAAAACAAACCCCAAAATTATAAAAATGACAAAAATTAACGATGCTGAGTAGTGTTCATGTTGCTAATTCTGTACAAAACATGCCCCGTAATTCAGAGGTCCTCATTTGTCCCTGCAGACATGGCATTGCATGAGCTGCTTGGATTTCACAGTTCTTTGAGAGCTCCCTCCTTGGTGGCACCACACTCATTAATTTTAGCCATAATAATGTATCTGCTTTATTCAGACATGCTCCAGTTAATGACAGTTTAAAATTGTAGAGTCTGTGATGTTCGTTAGTTCTTGCTGAAAAAGCATTTCATAAAGTCACTTAAATGACTTTGCAAATCACCAAGATACTTCACTTGCTGTTAATTATAATGCAGTTTTAGTTCGGAGATTGTGAATTAATTATATCATTTTTCCTGTTTCTTTGGCACATTTAGAGAAGAGCTCTTGATTTATTTTATCCCTAGCTTTTGTGCAGGAGTGAACTTTCCTCAGGAGTAGGCATCTGCCTGTACGCTATCTTGGGCTTACCCCAGGATTTCAGACACTCCGTCCCAGTGCTTCTAACAGTAGGTGCCAGCAGATGTCGTGCTTCTAACAGAGAATGACATCTAACCCTTGCTCACATTTTAAGGAGCCAGAACTGTTTTCCCTTCTAATTTCCTTCAACCAGCTGGAAAAATAATTTGCTTTTCTCTGTTGCTCTACCCCTGTTTTAAAGATAGTAATGACCCTTTTGTTTCTAAGTTACTTTAGTAAAAGACAACCTAAACCAGCAAGAAAATGGGTACAGCTGAGATACTGAACTGTGGCTTTACATAATTGGTAGGTATGGAATAATGATACCTAATGGATCCTTAGGGAGCGAAAGGTCAAGCAGTTTGGCAAAGTGACCTCTATTGTAAATTAAACTTGGTTTTAGGACATGGATCACAATGTCTGCTTCAGCTAATGGGTGTGATAATGCAGGCCAGATGTTTCTAGGCAATTGTTAGCGCTTTCTTACAATTTACTGGAAGGGGAGATTGCAATTGAACCTGGGTGTGTTTTGTATTAGGCAACAAGTCCTAATGAATCTGCAGTGGATGAAGACTAAGATTCCACAGGCACTGATGACTGTCGAGATTGACGTAGAGTGGTGGACATTCCTGCACCCTCTGGATTACTGCCCACGTCACACCAATGGGATTTTTTTCCAAACAAACTGTTTGCAGAAGCTGAACTCTTCAGGGCTAATGCATAAGAATATTTCTGACTATTGTAAATGAACTCTGTTGCACATCGGGGCAACTATAGAATGAGTGTTGGTGCCCATTCTAATGTTCATTAGAGTACAACTTTTATTTCCCTGGTTTGGAAGCGGGGGAGGAGGAGGGAACGTGTGGAGGGAGAGCAAGAGAAAGGTGTTTGGGCTTTGTTCACTTTTTTCTGAAGTGTGAAACAGCTTGATAGTCCAAGGTAATCATATCTTACATTTTCAAACGATTGCCTATTTATGATCATACTGCAGATGTGGTGTGGGGATTTGGTTTAATACAAGCATTTAAAATTAGCAGTAGACAAGATGACAAAAAAGGGTGTATCCTATTGTCCTTTCTCATGAGTTTCTGCTTGCATAACTCCTGCTAAGAATGAAACTTGCAGTTTGGTCTGAATATACCATTTGGGTGAGATTAGGTGCTCTTACGCTATTTTTTTTTAAATTAACATAGAAACAACAAAAAATTCTGGTCATCAAATGCATAAATTAGGAATGAAATTGGTCTTATTTTTAGACAATCTGTTTGTCAGCTTGATTTTATGCTAAGTGATTCTGAGTAGAGAATGCCTCTGGGAATGTTGTGTCCATGCATAATCTGCCACTTGTTAACTAAGGAATTTCACAATGACTACAGAGTATGGATTTGTAAATATGTTTTGAGGTTTTTTCTTTATATGATGTTTGCTGTTGTCTTAGGTGACAAATTTATGTTATTGTATCTTGTTTCCCTGAGCCCTTGATCCATCCTTGATGGATTTTTGTAACTGAATGAAAAATAAAAGGAAAAAAAAAAAGAGGAGGTTGGGAGAACAGCAGATGACTAGAAAATTTATATTTAAAGAAGTATCTGCTTTATCATTTTTATTTTGTTTCTGTTGTCATTAATAAATAACTGCCTCCTTTGTTCTCAAGTGCTACATGGGACTGTTTTTCCCAAGATTTGAGTAATAATTTTGTGACCAGCATTGGTGTAGTCACTTCTTTTTTGCAGCCAGAATTTGTAGGTTTTATGAGGTAGGCCAGTATATTGTGGTTGCAGCTCAAATTTTCCATTATTGACAAATTGCAGCTTTCTCTTTTTTTTTTTTTTTTTTTTTTTTTTTTTTTTGCAAGTCCAGGTGTCAAATTCTTCATGTGCTCAGCTTTCTCTGGTGCATTTTCCACAGTGACAGAAGGTAGAAAAGCAAATATTGAGTCGGACCCCTATGACAGTTGTTAGGTGAAACATCTACAGAAACAAAACCAGCTTGTGTTGTCCCTCACAGGAGTCAGAACAGCTCTGAGAATTGCTGGAGTGCTTCCAAAACATTGCCATTTTGAGGATTACCACAGTATTACCTGTGAGTGGTAAGAAATTTCCTCAAAAGTTTTGTCATGGATCAGTAAAAGAAGGTTTTAGTGGAGCTAGAACTTATTGCAGGGCTGTCAGTCTGCTGTGTGTTTTTAAGGAAAGATAATCCTCATGCTTGGAGGCTTTTCTTGGGAGAATTCCTCCCAGGATCTCTGTGTTCTAGTGCAGTGGAATCAGCTGAAGGACGTGGAACTTTACACAAACTGCCAACTCCTGGTAGTTTCACTCATTTTTTAGGGAGTGGTCCAGCCTTGGGTCATTAAAGATGAGCTGGAATTCTTATTTTTTGTGGGAGAAGCTGAGATCCAGGACAATGCTGTTCTTTCAGCCCCCGCACGTTGCGGTGCTGGGGTTTGAGGCCTCAGCTCGGGGCACAGCTGGTGGCAGAGGGGTCTGGAGTGAGGAGGGAAGCAGGCAGGGAACTGAGGGATTTGCTGTTCCTGCCCTGAGCACTAATGTAACTGTGCAAAGGGTATTTCTTTGCTTCAGACAGCTATTTTATAGCACGGCGTGCTTGTCTGAAGCTGCCAGAAGTGCTGCAGCTCCTCATGGTGAAGTGGGGTTAAAGCCAGTGGCTCTCCTCACCCCTCCCAAACAGGTTATGCCAGAGGTGTGAATCACAGAATCACGGAATCAACGTGAAATCAAAAAGGTATTGGTGATGTTTGGCAGCGCAGCTGGACTGCGGGAATGTTTGCTGAGCAGCAGGAGTGAATTGAGTTGAGATCCTGCTGCTGCGGACAGCACCTCAGTGCTCTGGCTGGGCACAGGGGTGGGCAGGTGTCACTCCAGTGCATCCAGCTGCCAAACATCTCCTGTGGTCACTGGAATCACAGGAATGTGCTTCAGCCACCATCCTGCAGGCTCAGCCTGAAGTTCTGCCACCTTCTCCTGACTCAGATCCTGATCTCTGGTGCTTGGTTAGGACTTCACCTGGCCAGGTAAAACCAGCTTTGAACACCTGTGGATTCAGCTGTGGTGAAACCCTGGCACATCCAACACAAACATGTAACTGGTGTGGTCCTTTTTCAGTCTCTTACTAATTGCTCTGTAGGATTCCTTCAGCATTTTGATGAGATTTTGTTGGCTGAATGGTTTCATGGAGAGGACCTTTGGCCATGATTTCTTTGCTGTGACTGCATCACATAGAGAAAAACAACTGGTGTGCCAGTCAGTAAAAATAAAAACAAACCCAACTGAGAGTTGCTGTGCAAGCTATTCCAGTATTCCAATGCTGGTTGTATTTTTTCCTGTCATTGTTTAACTTCACAAAATTTGGGCAAAGAATTTAAGGTGGAAAATTCAGGTCAAGTTTGAAATACTGTTCATCTGTGATGATACAGATAAATGTACGCTCTGTTGGAGGGACTGTTGGCAGATTTTGGCAAAGGAAAACAGGTAAATGTTCAGCTGTGGCTGAGATTCCTTGTTCCCAGTTCCTCATCTAAGTGAATTAATATGGTTTCTATCACGTTAATTGAAGGGACTCTTATTTAATAAGCTGCATCCAATAAATCCACAAGCATCTTACTCTTCCATCCCTTTGCTTTTATTTATGGCTTAAACAGGTAAAATCTTTTAGACATAAGATTGTATGTTGAGCTGACTGATAATCAACACACCAAGAGAATCTGATCTAAGTTCTGAGTGATTCAGGGTTTGCTTTAGGTTTAGTAAATAGGCGGTTTTGGTGTGGTAACAAAAATAAATCCAAGAATCCTTTTAAAATAAAACTGGTAGTTTTACACATATTTCATATTGTCCTCAAGTCAGCACTGAACTTTTTTCTAGATAGCATGAATCTAAGTATTACTAAAATACTTCTGGTGTCCTCAACTACATTTCTGTTGCTCTTCATTTTTTTTTTGGTAGTTTGTGAACATTTAGATCTATATCCAGGTACCTCTGGAGGAAACTGCCACTTTCCATTCCTGGTTGTTCCTTTGTGTGTTCTAAAACTCTCCACTCTTTGCTGTAGTCTAGGATTTCATACCATGAGGTATCTCACTCTGGGGAGACCTTAGAGCACCTTCCAGTACCTGAAGCGCCTCCCAGAGAGCTGGAGAGGGACCTCACACAAGAGCCTGGAGTGACGGAATAAAGGGGAATGGCTTTAAAGTGACAGAGGGTGGGTTTAAGTGGGATAGCGGGAAGAAATTATCAGAGGAGGCTGAGGCCTTGGTCCGGGTTTCCCAGAGAAGCTGCGGCTGCCCTATCTCTGAAGTGTTCAAGGCCAGGTTGGATGGGGCTTGGAGCACTCTGGGACAGTGGAAGGTCTTGAAGCTCCCTTCCAACCGCAGCCATGCCAGGATTTACCCACCAGGGGCGACGCATGACAGGCATGGCCGCAGCCCGCGTGAGGGAGGGTGGCAGAAGCGACCTTAGAAGCCCTCCCGGGCCGTGGAGCAGGGAGTGCGCAGGCAGCCTCCGCCGCCCGCCCTGAGGGAGCGCTGCTCCCGCCTCCCGTCAGCCGCTCACGGCCTCCGCCCCGCCCCGGGGGCGGCACCGCCGGGAGAGATAGCAGCGGCTCAGGCAGCGCCCGAAAAGGTGGTGTGGTGGTTTTGCTCCCCGCACACGGCGGGATTTGCCCGGGCGAGGTGAGCGAGACGCGCCCGGAGCGGCGGCGGCAGCGCCGGGAGCCCGGCGGGGCCAAGCGGTGGCCGCGGGGGGAGCGCTCCGGTCGCCGCCGTGGGGGAGAGAAGGGGGGAGAAAGGCGGCTTTTCCCGGGAGCTGCGGGGAGCGGGGCGAGGCTGTGGTTGCAGTGCTGTATTTGGCCCGGGGCCGGTGCGTTGTGGCCGTGCCCGTGCCCTGAGTCACGGCGGCCGCACCGCAGTGCGCTGCGCGGGCCGGGCGCGGGGCCGAGGGACGGAGCGGCCTCACACGGCGGTGGAACGGCGCCAGGAGGCTCCCGCCGCGCCGTGTCCGGCCGCGGGACAGGGTGACCTGCTCCCCGCAGGGAGGCGGCTCTGCTGCCCTTCCCCCTGTCCTTTCCCCTTTCCCCCCATCCTGGAATTCACCATGACAGCAGTAGCAGGTCCTGTCCGCCTGCTTTCTCCCAGGTGGGACTGCAGAGAAATTCTGTTTCACAACCGGGCACTGAGCCTTCCGTACTGGTGTAGTTGCTGTTTTCTGTCATTGGAGATGGGTCAGGTGCTTGATTTAAAAAACTAATTTAGAAAATTCCGTTTAGGAGATGTTTTCTACTTTTGTTTATTTTAAGCCATGTTGTGAGTTGCTGTTTATGTATATTAATTTTTTGTTCAAAAGTCGGAATTTCCTTTTGTCTCACACAGAAGCTATTACTCATTTTCACAAGAATAGGTGCATTGAATTACTAATGTTTTGCTGGCTCTGATGACTTTTGTTCATCTGCCTTATATTCATGCTGGTCATGACTTGGTTTTGCTAAAATGCAAAGCTGTTTCTGTCTGCTGACACATGGGGTACTGAGGACTCCTGGAAGATGGAGAGATTCCCAGGGTGGTTGTATGCTGTCCAGAAGGGCTCTTGCTGTAACCGCTAGACTTAACAGCACTCCTGCAGATCCACGTCACTGGGGGACGAGCCTGTGGCCTTGAAAGGCTTCTTGCAGAGTTGTTTACCCCAGAAAATCATCTCATCTTGCACATTATGGTTTTGCTTTTTATAGTTTCCCTATGCTCAACAGTAAGTCATACAGAGAGGTGAAAAAAGAGTGCATGTTGATTTTTTTTTGGTCATTGGATGGGGATTTTTTAGCTTCTTTTGGATAGGTTTGGTTATTTTGTTGGGTGAGGTAGGGGTTTTTCATCAGTAGAAAAATGAACTAGAGTTAAGGTTGAGAAGCATTTAAATACTTTTTTGCTGGTATGGGTGGGTAAGGTAAAACCCATCTTTTCAAGTCCACAGTCAGTGTTCTGGGAGGAAAAAACTCCATCCTGACGTGGTTAAGGTTTGCCATGCTAAACTCTTACAGTTGCATGTAGAAATAGCTGCAGGCAGAATTAAGAGCAGTGACTGCTTCACTATGGTTTTATCAGATGTAAAACTTGTTATCTGAATACTTCTAATATTTTGGGACTTTCAATCCCTCTTGAGCTTCGAAGAAAAACAAATCACACCCTCCTAGGACAAGTATGGTCCCTCTCTCCCCGCTGTGTCTGCTTGATGCCTCCTCAGAATATCCTACTCTACAATAGGAGAGATTTTTTAGTAGGAGTGGTGATTGTAGTTCAGACTCTGTATTGCAGAAATATGTCTGAGAACTCCTGCTTTGGAGCTGCCTACGTTAAAAAAAATTCCTGACCTTCCCATCTCACTGCTGCCTATGGATTGGAGCTGCCTACATTAAAAAAAATTCCTGACCTTCCCATCTCACTGCAGCCCAAGGATTGCAGCAGCCATGGAGACTTGAGCCACTGCTGCAGGCACTTATTGCCTGTGTCAGTCCCTCAGTGAGAGGGAGGAATTTTGGGAGAGGCAAAAGCTCCTGTAAGAGCAGCCAAACCTCTTGCGACTCCATGAGAGAGAAGAAAGGAGCCCAGTCTGGCTCCAGGGTTACTGGGGAATTGCTGAAAAAGAAAAAACATTTGAGACCTTTCTTTTTGTTAGGTGCATTTGGAGCTGTGAGAAATTGGGAGGCCTGTTGAATGGTGTAATCAGAGAGGAGAGAGGAAACCCATCTGAGCCTGTCAGGGCTCAAATATCTGTTCTGAGAATAAAAATCCTTTTCTCAGAATAAAAATCCTTATTTAGAAAGTGCAGTTATTTTTCTCTCTTGTGTTTCCCTGTTTTTCCTGGCCAGTACTTTCAGTTTTGTACTGAAACAAGTCTTGAAACCTTGGTTCAACACCAGGCACTTCGTTTTTAAATAGAATACACTTGTAATATCTCTTTATGCCCTCAGATTAGGGAAGAAGCATGACCAAGATGAACTGCATCCTGCTGATCGCCTGCATTGTTTTGATTGGCTTTTGTGGTTCTGGTGAGTAGAAGAGAGGGACTTTGTGGATTAACGGTATGACAGGGGCTGAGAAAATAATGGAAAAAAATGCCAGAGGGAGGAAAACCAGCGAGAAAGGCATGGATTATTTAATACTACTTTTGGGGGTGTCAGTAACCATTGAAGCGGGGCTCAGTTTCTGTTCTGAATGTCTTGGGTCACGAGAGGGAGTGGGGGGCAGGATGTGGTGCTGCTTAATACGTCAACAAACTGGTGTTTTGCTGCTAGAAAATGGGAGTTCTCTTGTGCAAATTGGAAACCAGTGTGTAGTATGAGAGGGAAAGGAGGTGGAATTTTAAAAAAAGGATAAACTAAAATTCAGCTGAAAGTGTCTGTCATTGCCTGAAAAAGGCAGTCTTCAAGAGCAGATAAAAGGAGCAAACATTTAATATCTTGTTCTGCTGGCAGGTAATGGTAAGTGGTTTTAAAAGTATCATAAGTGCATGCTCCAAGATGTGCTTTCAAAATTGCTAGCCTCAACTGGTACACTGACATAAGCTTGTCAATTTTAACTGAAGTCTTGAGTTTAACAATTTTAGCTGAAGTCTTGAGCTTAATAACCAGGCATATATTTCGTGACAATTAGATGCAGATAGTGAATTTTTTTTTAATGCTGCTCCTGTCTCAGAAGTGTATTATTCAGTGAAGATAAACCCTTGTTGTCTTAGGTTATACCTTAAGATGTTACCACTGTGACAACAGCCCTACTGTGTGCAGGACCAACAGCACCTGCTTAATGAGTGAAGACACTTGCTTGCAGATAAAATCTGGTATGTACAGTATCCCACAGACCTAAAATAAACCCACTTGGGTCAGATTTCATCGCCTGGTCACCTGCAATCTGGCCCTAGCATGCATTTCTCAGCCTCACTCAAAAGGAGGTTGTAAATACTTTTGAAGGTGGTGTTTATATCCAAGCAATAACGTAATGGTTTTGATAGGTGGGTTGTAGTTGTACAAGCATGTACATAGATACTGGTATATCCAGATTTAAAAAACAAACAAACCAACAAAAGCCCATCCAAAGGAGCTGGAAAAAGATAAAGACAGCATTGTCTTTAAAACACAGTTTGTTGCTCTTTAAAAACAAATAAAGAATGTGTAGCCACAAAATAAACCTGCCGGTGAAGGCTCAGTCATTTATGAATTGACACTATTAAATAAATTATCTTTCCCTGAGGGTGAAGTGATGTGTGTCCCAGGAGGGACATCTTTAACTAGATCAGGTTGCTCGGAGCCCCATTCAACCTGGCCTTGAATGTTTCCAGGCATGGAGCATCCACCACCCTTCTGGACAGCCTGTGCCAGTGTTTTACCACCTTTATCTACTCTTCAGGCTTTGTCTTCTGCACATTCTTCATGGAAAACATTGTCAAGTACTGGCACAGGCTGCTCAGGGCAGTGCTGGAGTCCCCATCCCTGGAAGGATTTAAAAGCCCTGTGGATGTGGCACTTGGGGACATGAGTTAGTGGAGGGCTTGGCAGTGCTGCATTAAAGGTTGGACTTGATGATTTTAGAGGTCTTTTCCAGCCTCAATGATTCTGTGAATGCAGGCTGAGCTGGGCCCTGATGCCATGCATCGCTCAAGCTCCACCCTGTATCTCCCAGTTGGTCATTTGGACTGAATTGGATACACACTGCTAAACTCCTAGAGAAAGCAAATTTGGAAACATCTGAAGGCTTGAACTTAAAAAAGCAAGTATGTGGCTGTGGCAGAGACAAAACCATAGGGTTGATGCTGGGTGCACAAACAGCCCATGAACTACAGGACCCAAGACTTACCAAGAAGTGTCCCTTCTGGGGAGGGTGAGAAGCCAAGCCCAGTGATCTGTCCCTGCAATTTCATGTCAAATTCTCATCTCCCAGTTTGATACAAAATTGGGGGGTACGTTTTATACCTTATTAACCACTACTGTGCAGACTGCTCTGGGTGGGACTGTGGTCAGGTCTTCCACTCTTCGAACAGAATATTTTTTGGCCAGGAGTTTGCGCAATACATTTCTGGGGGTGGGGTTGAGGAAGCAGACTGCACAACTTCTGGCTCACTCCACTTCCGCCTAATGCCGTGGCAACAGAGGCCACAAGGCCTCCATCCAGTTTCTGTGTTTACACCATAGGCCCTGTCACAGATTGAGCTTTGCCTTTTCCTCACTGTTCTATTCTTCTGGCAGTGGCAGTCTGAGCAGTGCTCCTCTCTCCACACCAGAAATGGTGTTGCCGTCAATACTTTCTTAATCTGTTTAATTTTTTTGTTCTGTAGGTAAATTGAGAACTTTCTCCTGCTGGAAGACATCCCAGTGCCGTGTGAATCAAATTGCTAACTTCTTCCAGCTGGATAATTTTGAATTCTTTTGCTGCCAATATGACCTGTGCAATGAGGGTGCAATTACTGGGGTTAACAAAGCAGCCTTGAGTATTGCCTCTGTAATGGCCATGTTATGGATGTTCCTGTAATAAACCTGATTTGTATGCTGTCCTTTCAAGGTGAAATTACACAAAACCATTTACTCTTTTCTATATTGCTTATTTTCAGTTCCTGTCCATGGGTGGAAACATTCCCTTGTAATTTTAAGTTGTTTCCCAAGGTTCTGTCTGTTAAACCACCATCTCCATTCATGGGAAGATGATGTGTGTTGTTACCAGTTATTGGGTGTTTTGATCTGTCCCCATATTCATGGGGAAGATAAGTTCCTATGCATTTACATTATCTGGTGGAAAACCTGGGCAAACTCCAGTGGGTGATGTGAAAGAGAAGGAACACTACAGCTTTTCTGCTGGAAACTATCATTTTTTTACTGTCCCATAAACTGTCATTATTTTTGGCTGGCATTTCTGTGGGTTTTGATGTGTTTTTCTTTGGATGCTCCTTGTCACAGACCAAGCAGCGGATTTGCCCTCAACACAGGAAGTGTTGGATCGTAAGTGTACCTCGCTGCAGTCTTTGTGATGAATATGGAAATATGCAGTTTCAAGTCATGTAAACACTTTGTTCCCATCACTGTACCTTGTTTTTTTTTTTTGTTTTTTTTTTACAAGCCAATGATACAACCTTGTCAAGTGCTGTTATTTTGGGAAAAAGATCTGCATTTCTTAAACCAAAACACTGCTATAAGTGAGAAACACTTTTCCTTTTTTTAAATATATATATTTCTGTGAGCATGTAGACAACATGTGATAGCGTCTTTTTTTATTTTCCTCATACATTATCCATGCCTAGGATTTTAAGTGAGCATGTGCTTTGCACTGAGTATTTATTGGTATACTGAAAATTGATTATAAAATGCTAAGGAGTTGAAATGGCACATGTAGTTTACTTCCCCACCTACTTAGCTTTTGGGTTTTCTTGAAAACAGTGACGTATAAACTTAACCCTTCAAGCTTCCACCTAAGAGTATTAAAATCTCGCCAAACTTTATTTCCATAAATACCAATGCACAATATAGGTGTGTATTTATATAGCATGAATAAAACCTGCTCAGTTTGTAGGTGTGAGAGGTCTGGAGCTGAAATACTGAAATATCTATGCTGCTCTGCTCTATGGTGGAGACAGACCTTGGGATGTCTCCGGTACCTGGGCACCCTCTCTGTCAGGTGTGATGCCAAATCCTTCTTTTTCTCTTTTGGAGCTGCTGGCATATTCCTGCTGAAGTTGTGTCCATTGCCAATGGGATATCCTCTTCCCAAGGACTCTTGCTTGTGCTCGTGACACCAGTGACACCAGCAACACCAGTTCACCAGTCACAACAAGGGTGTCGTTCCAAATCCCCAATGTATTCCACAGTGTACCTTTTAGTTAAGCTTATTATAGCTATGAAAGTGTCCTGGGATCTCTCCTATCACTGGAAATACAGAAGTTGTCCTGTCTTTGATTAATAAAAATGTCAAAAAAGCAAACGTGGAGTGTGTGGTGATTTATTGGTATTTACAGCTGAATGGAACTCTAGTTGTTTACATGTGAGGTGCATCTATCTTTCCCAGCCAGAGACTCAGCAAGTTCCAAGTGGACTTCTCTACTTCCTTGTTTTTATTTCCCACCTGATTAAAACCAGACACTGGAAGACAGTATTTTCTGCACAATGACTTTTTCCACTGCTGCAGCACCATTTTTCAAACTCAGGCTCATTTCAGGTGAAAAAGTATTAAAGCACTGACTCAATATAAATTGGGGGAAGGTTTGTAGCAGAGAGGTGTCTTTTGTTGGACAAGATGATAGATTCCTTATGCTTAAATCATCCTGATGGCAGCATTTTTTCTCTTATATTGTCAGTGTCTTTTTTTTGATGGTGGCACTTCTAAACTTGTTTTATTGCTGTATGCTCTGCATGTATAAAATACTCTTTTTCCATAAGTGCAAAAAGAAGCTCTGTATTTTGTATGTCTAATGTTCAATCTTTTTGAATATTCCTTTTTTGATTGCCTTGAACACTGTTTTGTCTAATTCATCATATTTCTCCTTCCTTTCTCTTTTCAAGGCAGCTTAAGCAACAAGTCCTTGTGCTTTAAGCTGTAAAAAGCCACTTTCTTTTTGTAAAGATCAACCAGAACATGGTTTAATTCCTGTAAGGTTTGCATTTTCTGAGTCTGGCTGGGCTGACTGCTGAGCCCTTTCCTGCAGGTTGTTGAACAGTGACTGTGCCTTGAATTTTGACACTTCTCCCTCTGCTGCTCTTGTGTTATGCCCAGATTTGATGGCCAGTCCTCAAAGAGGACCATTCAAACCAAGAGAGCCATTAAAACCTTAGATTAAATATTAAAATATTAATATTTGTTCAGCTTGGGGGACCCTCATGTCCTCTTCTCCAAAGCTCTTTTCCAGCTGGTCAGTCCCCGGCATGTACTGGTGTCTGGGGTGATTCCCAGTCTTTGGGGTGGGTGTTACAAAGTGCAGCCTGAAACCCAGGGAATCCCAACTTCTGGCTGCTCTCAGTGGGAATATCAGCCAGATATTTTGTGTGGTTTAGCTCTGCCCTCTAAGACCCAGGATAATGCAATATTAACTCAGGGTGAGCTGCTGTGTCACTGTGCAAAGGTGTCTGTTGCCCTCTGCCGTGAGTGCTGCGTAACTTGTCACTGTTGTTGGGATTTTGCTTTTATTTTGTAGTTATCTGAGTGGTTTGCTCTGTTTTGAGTTAGTGGCATGACTAAAACCTCATCCTTTGAGCACGTTTTTTATGCCGATACACATCATTTTTGTACTAATGGCCATCTGATCACCCAAGAATATTTTTTCCTACCTCTCCTCAGTTGCTCTCATAACTGGCGGGTCTTTTTTTTGAGAGGGGACACACACAAGTTATATAGGAGCAAGAAGGACAAGGCAACAAATAGAAGCTGCAGAAACAGCAGAAATCCATTCTTGTGGTCTCTTTTTACCATTAAGTCCTCCTTCAAGTCCTCATGGAGGTGACCATGGGTCCTTTGACTTGAACTTGGGCATGGAGAGTGCTCGGAAGGGTCCTGGTCCTGGTAGGAATGTGGGGTTGATATACCCCATTGACAGGAATTTGGCTTTATCCGGTGTGAAATTCTTCTCTAGTTTCACCAGCCCTCATTGAAGATGAGGTGGGATGTCTCCCTGTTATTTCAGGATCCAGGAAATTGTGAAAAGAAGCAGATGCACAGGGAAGAGCTGACAGGCAGAGCAAGCAATTTCCTCCCACTGCTTTTTGGTGCAAGAGGAATGAGGAGGCTGACCAGTGAGCAGCTTTATTTTATTTTTTTAAATTTTATTTTTCCTAGGAAAAAGGAGTTGCTAAGATAACAGAATAGTCCCAGCAGAGAGCTGAATGTTAAGTAACTCACTGTTGCACTAACTGGGGCATCTGGATGCTGCTGTTATATAAATATTAAATACATTTAACAACAGCAGCATCCTTCCAGCTGGAAGAGAGTTTAATGTGTCTGAACCTCTGTGTGTCTCCAAGAGCTTGGATCTTACTGGTAAATACAGTCTGAAGCTGGCATCACAGCAGGGGAGTTTGGCTATGCCTGAACATCCAAGAGAACGTTGTCGGTGAGATCCCCACGTTTGTTGAGGCAGAAATGAGTACACTGCACTTTCCAACTCCACACAACATGAATATTGCACTAACAGGACAGTGCTGACACCATTCTTGGTCCTTGAGAGGGACAAGGGATCGACTGATTGGCTGTGAGACCCCAAAAGTAGTACATTGTCATTTCCACTCCTGTCTTTCCAAGAAAAATTTATACACTGGGATAAAATGAAGACCTGCAGATGATATTATTTTTATGGGTACGACAACTTACAGCATAGGAAAAACTGTTTTGGAGCCTAGGAAAAGGCCAAATTAAAAATTCTTTTGGTTCCTTTCTCCTAAGTGGAATGAATAAAAAGTGTTTGGAGCAAAGTTTCCCTCCTGAATAACAAGATCTCTGCATGTAATCCAGTGTTGGTTTTATTCAAGGGATAAGGAGTCTTGCATTGATTTAGATGCTTTTGAATCCATACCCTGGCATCTTGTGAGTCCAGCTGAGTTATTCATGGCACACTAGTGCTGTTGAGGAATGACAACGTCACCGTTCCTCACTGCACAGGGTTGGTTTGATGTTTGACACAATTTGAACCAGCCCCTTACACCATTTTGGTGGATGAGGATGAGGGAGGAGCAGGTGCACTCCCATTTTCTCCTCTCTCACAGGTGTTCAAAGATGCTGCTGTGGGGCAGGTTTGGAGAAAAGCTATGGAGACACTGCAGGATGGGGATAAAATCACAAAGGTTACATACCGGTTGAGAAGATGGATGCTGTGGTCAGATTCACTTTGGAATTTGGTTTGGAGACTGCTGCAAACCACAGAACCCTTATTCTCCAGAGGATTCTCCAAGGAGTGTTCTGCACCACATTCAAGCCCGCAATGCTGGAATTCATTCCACGCTCAGACTCCTATTTCCAGAGATGCCAAAGCCTTCCAGGGAGCTTCAGGCATCCATCATCATCAGCTGCCATGTCACTGAGTGGTCAGGGCCTGGGTGAGAACACGCACAGCTCAGTGTCATCGTTCAGCTTGCTTCTGAAATGAATGACGATAAGAGTGTTGCACCAGGAAAAGATTAAAGTGATTAAAATGACAGCCACATCTTGAAATCCTATTACTTTTAAAGTCTGATGGGTTTCTTCCTTCCTGCTCCCAGTCATGGGAATGCTGTGGGCTCCTGTAAATTGAGGTTTATTCTGTGTTCTGTGGGGTGAAGTGATGCTTGCCTGGGGAATGGTGGGGTTGTAGCCTGGAATCCAGTGCCAGGTATCTCTCAAAAGCT
The DNA here is from genome assembly GCA_013397895.1 of Origma solitaria. NCBI lineage: Eukaryota > Metazoa > Chordata > Aves > Passeriformes > Acanthizidae > Origma > Origma solitaria. Next base: position 580,847 of record VZRL01002562.1, on the reverse strand, counting down.
GTAGTTTGAACACAGATAAAATGAATACCTAAAAGATTACAGGAGGCAAAACAAAAAAGCTGCTGCTGTCAGATCTGAGGCACAGCTTCCTTTTGCACTTGCATGTTGAACCCTAGAGCAAGCTGGAGGTGGTTTTCTTTTTTTCTGCTTAGAAAAAGGATTTTCAATTCATTCCTCTCCCTGAAAGTGAGATCAATATAACTATTGTTATGAAAATTCCCCTTCCTAATAGTACAGGAGCTCATTTTTGTAGTATGAAAGTTTTAACTTATCTATATCTATGTCTATATCTACCTCAATTGACATTATACACTGCAATGTAGTGAAGAGGTGGAATTTAACTGGAGACTTTGGCATTGCTCATGTGTAAGTATAACAAACTAAAGGAGAGTATAACCCAGAAAGAAGGACTTTTCTTTGGGGTAATGGCTTTAAATTGAAGAAGGGTGAGTTGAGAGCAGACATTAGCAAGAAATTCTCTGCCGTGAGGACGGTGGTGAGGCACTGGCACAGGTGAGCAGTTAATAAATACGTGGTAATGTGTAAAGAGACATATGTCTGCTCTGTAGGTCCCTGCTCCTCCACAGAAAAATGGGACAAAGTTCAGCAACGACAGGAGATCGACAGGCCTCCCGCCCACTGACCCGCCAGGGCGGCGCGCGGTCCTCNCAGAGGCGGCGGCGACGGGGCCGCGTCGGGGCTGAGGGGGCTCGGCGGGCTCGGGGGCCGCGGCCGCCCCTCCGCCGCCCCGCAGGTGAGTGCGGACATCTCAGCCACGGCAAAACGCCTCCCGTCCGCCGGCAGGCCCAGCCTTGGCCTGTGCGAGCCCGACCCGTGGAGGCCCTGAGCGGGGGAGGGCGGGGGAGGTGGGGAGTCGTGCGCTCCCATTGCTGGGCGCTGACGGAGCCGGGCAAGAGGGGTTGGAAATGAGGGAAACGATGGCAATGGCTCCTTCGTGTTTTCTGCGCCCCACATGCACCTGCACTGCTCTGATCTGCTGTTTCTCCACTGGGTCACTCTTAGAAAATAGCTCTTCCCTTGTATGTTGTTATATATATATAGATCTAGTTATAGATACAGTTATAATATCATAAATATATTTACTATGGAAAATAAGTAGTGATTTATATTAATATTAAATGTGGTCAGTGTGACTAAGAGATCCTGTTTATAACACGTCCAAATAATAGCTGTATAAATGTATCATTATGCTTTTATGGAGTGTGTGTGGTTTGGTTAACACTGCTTCCTTCAGTTGGTGCTGTGTGTTGTATGTTCACACAGATTTTGGCCAAGGGTTTGTCCAGGAGCGTTTAGTTCATATATGGCAGAGGTATTTTGAAAACAAATTCAGTTTGTTCAGCAGAAGAACCAACATCCTGGTGGGTACAAGCAGAAGTGTGCAGGTACAAGGAGAAAATAATTAAATAAAAATAGTTTTCTTTCAGTGGGTGTGTTTCCAGCACCGAATTTTTTCAGGAAATGGGTTCAAAATAATGTAAGGCTGAGCTGGGTTTTTATACAATTTGTTTTTCTGCTGTAATCTTGTGGCAGAGGAGGGAGGGAACTGCCATCACCTTCCTCAGTAGTGAGAGCTGGGATGACCTACTGCCCAAATCTGTCATGTGCCCCTTGTGCTAGGCCCTGTGGTCTCTGACTCAGGGGACTGAGGAGGCTGGAAACTATTAGTTTTTTTTAGCTGGGTTTGGCTGTAACTGGTAGTGGATGAATTAGGAAAGCTGCCACTGGGGCTTTTCTTTCTTGTAATATCCTGTTGTGATAAGAGCCTAAACATCAGTTGTACTTTGAGCATCAGGAGAAAGTTGTTTTATAAAATTAAGCAGCATCTGTAGTGTCTCATGGAATTTGTGGAAGATAAAGAGTTGAGGGATTGCAGCTTTAACGAGAGATTGCAGCTTTAACTTGCTGTCTGTAACCCAGGAAAAAAGCAAAAACCATCCCTCGATTTCATGCTGGGTAGGAAAAGCCTGACCAGTTTTGTTTCCCAACTTGGTTTGGAAAACTTGTCAGTGTTTAGTGTCACTGATGTAAATAAAAATACACCAGGAAGGAGCAGTTCAGGTATTCAGGGAGGAATGCTGGCAGGTGAGACAAGCAAAATGATTCCATCAGTCAGAGCTGGAAATGAGCTGAAATATTCATAAGTGAAATACAAATGCACCACCATGGTACATCTGGTGAATCATTCTGTCCTCTTTGTACCTGGGTGTCCCTTTTATGTGCCTGGAAGTGAGCTTTTCACTGGGAACAGGTTTGATGTTACAGGTCTGGAGTAGTTATGGGTGGAGGGTTTTACTTACAGGTTCTGTAATTCCCATCCCCACGCCCTTGGCTCGTTTGATGATTTTCATGATAGGAAAAATCTTTAGGAGGATCCAGTTCGGCCTTAGAGGTGATGTGGGCCATAGGTTGCAGTCTGTGATTCCTGGGTTTAGCTTTGAAGTAGTAAACAGCTTTAAAAGCAGCCTCTGCTATCATGCTGCATTCTTTCAAAGATAAGCTGTGTGCTAATGCTTACTGTAAACTGCTTTCCAAATTCAGGACCGGTCTGTGAAGGCATAGTTCAGAAGTCTGTAATACAAAATGGAAAGGACACGTGATTTTTCTCTGGGTGTTGCTGGTTGAGAGTGAAAATTACTGAGCAGGTGCAGTGCTGGTTGTACTTTCCAGATATGCAGCAGTTACAGCAATTAAAGCAGTTTGATGTTATTTAATAGTTTCAGCGTGAGTGTGATTTTCTAGAAATCTGCATCAATGTAATCCCTGCTTTCCTGCACTGACAGGCAGTGTTTAAGGTCAGGTTAAATATTAGCAAACTATATGTGGTTTGTGTCTTCTATTTATATGTTGGAGAAGCAGCTGTGCTGAATAATTCTCCATGGCATTTACTCTTTAAAGACTTCTCTGAATTATTTCTGGTAGTATTGGCATTTCACTGGCTGGCAGTTTTTAGAAAAGGCACGTTATGCATATTTTGTACATAATGAGAAATGTTATTTCTCAACAGCTGGTAGTCTGGTGGAGGATCAGAGGTGCTATCAGAACTGAACAAATCCGTTTAAAGCATTTCACAATGGAATACATAGAAGTATGGATTAATTACAGTTTTTTGAGTCTCTGATAGTTACTGTGGTATTATTTAATTTGTTTTCATAGCCATCGCGGAACTATGTGGAAATGGGGTAGTGGAGATGATTCTCCTTCCAAAACAGTAGTAAGTACTGAATTACTATTAATATCTTTCTGAGAATTTCTGACACAGAAGAATCTTCCAGTTTTGATGCACTAACCATATGTATTTACTCTTTTATAAAGCAGTATGACTAGTTTTACCATGACAGTTTTAGGGCTCTAAAAGTCAGGTTGTGTCCTTGTTTCTTATCTCCCTGACATTTAATCTCCCATGCCTGGCACATCTGCTGTGCTTGTCCTCACTCTGCTTATCTTGCCTTAAGGAAACATCTGTAGGAGTTGCATAAGCTCCCTCCCCAGTGTATCTTTGTGTAGAGTAGGTTCAGTATTAATATTTGATGGGTATTTATTTTATTTATAAAATACAATAGCGCTGCTGGCTGTCATAGTGAAGGAAGAAGTTCAGGTTTTGATACTTAGAATGCTTGGATGGTTTTGCTGTATTTCAAACCATTATTCTTAAACCACTTCATCAGGTTTAGAATTGCACGTGACTTGGTAAAAATGGCCTGGTATAATCCATGGAAGTATTAGTATTGCATTTGCTGACTGTTTGAACCAAGTGAGGCACCAAGTGCAGGCATTTAAGGAGCAGCGCTGTGTGCCCCATTTGGCTTTCTGAAAGCACAGTTAATATCCCCAGGCTGCAGGCTCCCGGGATGTGGGAAGCGTGGCGGTGACGGATCTGACAGAGCAGCTGATGAGCACTGAGCAGCTGCTGGCACAGCTAAAGGAGCTTGTCAGGGAGAAGGATGCTGAGCTCCGGAGCAAAGATCTTCAGTTAAAGGTACTGTGCGTGTGTTCATGGCAGAAACGTTGTATAAAACCCGCCTTCAGTCCTTTTTGTAATGTTTTACAAGGTTCTAGTCTGTTACAGCAGTTCTGGGATGTTCACAAGGAGTTCTTCTGGGTCCTGGACATTGCTGCTTTTTCCCAGCATGTGCTGTGTTCCAGGATTGAACTAAAAGGAATTTATATCTAATATCCTGAAGGCTTTTTTGAGGCTTGTTTTTCTTTACTCTGTTGTTTTTTAAAAAAATCATAAGGTTGATCTCTTCCTGCAAGAGACTTCTTGTTACACTTTTTATCTGTGGATGTGAATAGCCAAGTGTTAAAATACTGAATGTTTTAAAACTCTAAATCAAGTTCTCTTTAAACAAAATGAAATAAGCTTTTACGCTATTATGAAGGTTTTCGCCTTTTTGAATNAAGTAATTAACTTTTTTCATTAAAAAATTCAAGCCCGGAATTTATGTTGCTATGAAAACATGGGAAAATTTACATAATAGGGCTTTTGATTCTATACAGTGGTAATCACCATGTGCAGAAAGTTTAAATAATGAAGAGAAAATTTAAATAATGAAAATGAAACATTGTAATGTCTCTTTAGGGGAGAGATTTTTTGTTAATCACTTCTGATTTCTCCCTCTCTCTTTTTTTTTTTTAATGGAAGAATTGAAGCAGTCAGTTGTCCCTGTAGCTAATTTAGTCCTTCATGACTTTGATGTTTGTAGGAGGAGAAAGAATCTGCTGATGCCAAACTTTCCAAGCTGAAGCTGCAGAACAAAGCCAAGGTTGCATCACTAACGTCGCAGTTGGAAGAACTTAAGAAGCAGTTACCAGCGGCAGGAGGCTTAGAGGCCAAAGCAGAACCAAAAAAGGTAAGGTGTCCTCAGATTTTAAAGCAGATACAATTTCTGGGGTGCTGTAGGCAGTTTTCCATGCTGGACTCAAGGTGGAAATTAAGATTTTGCGCTGAGTCAGGTTAGGATCGGGGTAGACTGTGTGGATGCTGTCAGTTCATCTGTGTTTCTATTTAATTCTTTTATTTTTCAATAGAAATCCAGAAAATTGCACATTTCTTTCAAATTCTTTTACTAAAAAAGTTCTCACTTCTTCATCCTATTAGCAGCTCAAAGTTTTGACACATGTGAATGCAGCAGACAGGGTTTGGAGAAGAAATGAAAACAAAACCAGTCTTGTTCCTTAGGAAATGTAAAACTGTCCTTATTAGCAAAATGTAAATTAAGTGTTGGAAAGTGACAGATGTTTTACTGTTAACAAGAGATTCTCAGATCTGTTTGCAGTAAGTGGACTTTTATTTCTTCAAAGCAGCATATTTGGACTTCATACAGCTTCTGAAATACCTTTAGTGAGGCTTTAGTTTTTCAGGGGAATTTGTATTTTAAAGCTGTTCTAAAAGCCAACAGTGACAATCCATTTATTGCGGTTCCCAGTTGTCTTCAAAAATGGGCAGCAACTATTTACGTTTCTGATCTTTTTTAGTAATGAAACATATAATTTCTAATCCACAGTTTCCATTCTGTGGAAGTTCTGATTAAAAACATTCTTAGGAATGTTTTAATTTACTTTTTTCCCACAATAGTCCTGTTTTCTCTCTGAGATATATTACATTTGTGAGTTTATGGGTTTCAGTTGCCAGAGGAAGTGAATCTCCTTGCTGCACAATCCACTCCACTTTTTAGCAGTAATTATCATTAATAATCTGAATACAGAGACTTTTATAAGATTAGTACAAATTCTGTGCCAGCTTCTACACACAATATGAAATATGTGAGAGAACTGAAACACAATCTGTGAGTAAAGTCTGCTTTTTTCACCAGTATTATCTAAGTAGAGGTACAGAACCCAGGAGTTACCTATTCATGGAATGCAAACTTCCCTGTTTTTGCAGTCATCAAAAGATGGAGACCAGGAAAATGCTGCAGCAAATCGCGGGAAAATATTAGTGCTGAGAAGGAGAATTGAAGAGCTGGAATCCCAGATCACACAAAAAAACGAAGAGTTACAGAAGAAGGTGCTGCTTTATATGATGTGACTTTTCACCTTTGCGGTCCAGGATTATGTTTGAATATATTTATTTAAGTATATATTTAATTCTAGGCTACTGAACAGCTGTTCTGAGAGTTTTCTGTTGAGGAGGTGTTACAACCTGAGCAAGGGCAGTGCGAATTCTGTCATTGTGCCTTCAGTGAGCAGTGAATCCTTGATGAATGGAATAGGATACACAAAGATCAACTCTGTGGGTCAATGTTACATTTAAATCTTGCACTGGGAACAAAAATACTGGTTTGCTTCAATTTTTCTTGTTGAAAAAATAGATCATAACAGGAATAAGTGTAGGCAAGGGCTGATGTCATGTTGGGAAGTGGTGTTTTGTGGACATAACTTCCCTGGGGATGATGGCAGGAATGAGAATGCTGCAGAATTTCAGAGAGAAAGGTTCAGTAAATAAAGATTACACTTAAAACTGAACCAGTTATACATCTGATGGTAATTTTTGGAGTACTCTAATGCAGGCAGTAAGGAAATGATGCAAACCATTCTTCCGTGCTGGAGATGGAAGCACAGCTCACAAACAGTTCACCTGTCTTTTCACATTCAGGATGCTGAGCTGGAGGCCCAGCGCAGCCGTGGGGCTGACATGGATGCGATGCTGGCAGAGAAGGAGAAGAAGTTGGCTGAAAGGGATGCTTACATCAGGGATTTGCAGGTGGCCTGTGAATCCAGTGGTGCTGCCACTGAAATATTCCTGCCCAATGAAGAATTGAAGGTATATTTGCAGCTTAATTATATAATCTCTAGTTTTCAAGGAACCAACAAATTCTGATGTGTTACGTGGTCAGTTCCTCTCTGAAACACAGTTAATTCATGTGAATAATAATTCTTTACTGACTTCATTTATATATATTTACTCATTTTGTCATTAGCAGGGAAAGGCTTCATGATTGCTGTATCATTTTTCTGCTAATTGTCTTTTGGTTTGCATTGTAAAGAACCAGTTGGCAGCGAAAGAGTCATCACTGCAAAGCATGGAGATTTTGGTGCAGAACCTTACCAAGAAGGTGGGAGACAGTGAAGAAAAATGCAGCTTGTTCCAGGAACAGATTAAGAGTCTTAAAAATACTCAAAACAAGGAGAGAGAACGTTTCCAAGGAAAAGAAGCTACATATTTGGAAAATGTAAGTAAAATCAAGATTCCAGAAGTTATATCCAGTTCTTATGAAAATGGTAAGAGACAAACCACGCTGGAAGTAGAATACAGGTGTTTGAGGAGGAGACTGCCATTTGGGCTTCATTGATAGAAGCTTGCTAGGAATTAACATAACTGACAAATTAATGTATTTACTGTTACTGGAAGCAAAATTCAGACTTAATTTGGAATCCATTATCTGGGTGTACCTTTAGTTAAACAATTCAGTGTAGTTTAGTTTAATGTAGTTTATGGACTGGTCATATTTATTTTGTTTGTGGTTTTAGGTACGTGTGTTTAAAAATATTATCCAGGAAAAGGAAAAGGAGTTGGAAGCACAAAGAGAAAAACATGAGCAGGAGCTTTTTAGATTAGCTGCTAAATCTGATGCAAGTGCTGACCTAGAACAGGTACGTTGCTCTGGAAACTCAGCAGCTTGAATTGGGAATCATGTAATTACTAAACTCTGTGACACAGTTCAAATGTCTGGGTAGGAGAATAAAAATAAACCTTTTATAGATTGCTTGATTATTTAACTTTTTATTTTTGGTAGCTGCTAAAGGCCTTGAAACAGAAGCTCCATGAAAAGGAAGAGGTCATGCTGGGAAGGACACAGGTGATTGATGTCTTGCAAAAAGAGCTGGATGCCAAGGACCAGCAATTGAAAGTAAGAAATGCCATAAGTGGGAATACAGGTATAATGTTTGACAGTGGTAGGAAAAGTACTTTGCATTAAGATTATAAATGTTTTTTGTGTTGTGTTGGGTTTTTTTTAACAGGAGATTAATGAAAACCTGAAACGTCTTCTGTCTGAAAAAGAAAACCTCCAGTCTAAACTGGATGCTGAGAAACATGTAATGAGAGCCCAATTAAAAGACATGATGGAGAAACATGAGCTTGAAATGACAAAAGTTAAGGAGAAATATAAAGCTGAACTGCAGGAAGTTCAAGAGAAACATGAAACTGAGCTGCAAGAGAAAGATCAGGCCCTGGTCAAGCTTCAGAAACAAGTGGCAGAATTGAGTGGTGGTGGACAGAGTAACCCCAAAGAAGTCAAAGATCTGGAATCTATAACCAAAGAGAAGATGGACGATTTGGAAGGTAACCTATATAAAAAGTTGTCACTGACAATATTAAAGGTTTCTTTACCCCAGACTTTTACGTATTTTGGGCCAATTTCATACCTTTTGTAATTAGAACTACATGAAATTGGATGGAATATTATTGCCACACTAATTAAAGTGATCAAATCTATAATAATGAGGGTTAGAGGATCACCAAGATAATCACATGAACTATGAATTTCTCACTACATTTCTAATTCTTACGTTTTTCTGTAAATGCTGTTGCCTTGTGTAAGTGTATAACTTCCATCTGCTAAAGGAATTAAACACAAGGTTTGTATTAATAACCTCTATAGTTTAAAATAATTTCTGCTTCTTGTTTCTTAGTCCAAGTGAAATTGAAAACAGAAGAGGCCAGCAAATCTGAAGCCAAGTTTTTGAAAATGAAGGCTTGGTCTAAATCAAGAATCAAACAGCTGGAAGATGAACTGAAAAATGTATGTTTAGCTTTATGTTTAATACTCTGTGTCTTTCTCCAACTACTGTGCTTGGAGATTTGATTGGGAAAAAGTAAACTATGGGGTAAATAGAATATTAAAATAGTTTACTCGAAGTTTATGTATGAATTAATGTATAAAAATGGTATGGACGTAAAATGTTGATACAAAATTAAATTTAAACCAAGAAATACTACAAACTGGTGTTACCAGCATTCAGGAGAAAATTTGTTAGAGATGAGCTACTGTATTGCACTTCAAATATTATAAAAACAGCTATTCTAGATTCTACTGAAGAATAAGAAAACAGGATTGCACTGACTTTGCTGTGATTTTGCTGTGTTTGAAACCCCCATAACTGTTTTTTCTTTCAGTTTTCCTCAAAGAACAGTGATCTTTCTGCCTTAAACAATCGTGTCTCAGAATTAGAAGTTGAAAATGAAGAACTACAGTCAAAACTGCAGTCATTGCATGAAATCAGAACTCAGAATGGTAACAGAAAATGTTTTGCAGATGATCCAAAGTAAAGAAACAAAAATAAATTATTTGTGTCCTCATCAACCAAATTTATTACATTTTTGTAGAAGAACTGCTGAAGAAGCTGGAGCTCTATGAAGAGCAGCAGAGGAAGCTGCAGGCTGATCTTGACCAAGTTACAAAGAGAGCAGCTTCACAGGTTGACTTGAAAATTGATTTGCATGAGTTATTGATTAATGGTGGTAATTAGACTTTGAAAAGTGTTTCAGCTGGGTTTTGGAGATGAGAATTAATTTACTGATAGATGGAATTGTCAGTGTCAGTAGCTGTTCAATTGGAGAACAAGATGACAGTTTTTGAATTACTTAAAAAGATTGATTTCTATCTACTTTGCACACACTTTAAATTACATTTTTCCAAGCAGTTTGCTATTTATTTAGTTCTGTTTAACATGAGTCATCAAAGTGAGGCTGTTACTTTGTAGACAAAATATTTTTAATATTTTATTATATTCTGGGGCTTGTTTTTCATATAATCACAATATTTATTAGCTGCAATTACCAATTTCATAGATTTTTGTTTGTGCAGAGTGCTGAATTTTGATGGCTTGCCAACTTAAAATGCATTTGCATTTGTAGAGGGATTTGGTAAATATATTTTAATGCACAATTTCTCTTGTTAGGCTAGTGAATCAGGTAGTGTGGATGAATTGCAGAGTCAGCTCTTGGAATGGCAGGAAAATGTCCCAGAGTCAGAGGAGTCCCGTGATCAAGTCAGAGAAGAGAAATCTGCCATGGCCTTGAGAATGGCTCAGATTGAGGAGGAGAGAGAAGGTGAGTTGTTTTATTTCCAATACAATAATCCTGTTTTTATAGATACCTGTGTGTGTCTGCTGTGCTTCAGACTGAATTGCAAACCACCATGGCTCATTTCTGTAGTCCTAAAATATGTATAGTTAGTGAAATTGCTGAAATTTGCAATTTCTGTATTGCCTGCTTCCTTGAGTTTGTTTTTCATACATTCATATTTTTTTATATCATTTTTATGAGTAGATGTGCTGTTCTGTTTGCCGTTTGAGCTGCTTCTCTGTTGAAAAGCTTATTACCTGCATATGATAAATGGTAAAAATGATAAAACCCCACGTTTTATCAATGATAAATAGTTCCCCATTGAAATATTAAAGCTGCCTGCCTGGAGCAACTGGTGAAGGTGCGGGGGACTGTAGTGTTGGTTTGAATATAGATGAATGAAGGTGGTGCTTAAGCAAAATGTACCTGACATGGAGATTTTCTGTAGGAAATTGCTCATTAATTCTATTTAGGATATTTAGTAATCTGTTAGTAGGCATCACTTGTATAGGCTGGATGAATAATGTTGACTGGCAATGGCTTGGAGGTGGTTAAAAATATCAAATTACCTACAGAAAATAGTATTTCAAGTAATGTCAGGTTTTATAGCTTGCTAAATTATTAATTAATCAGCTGATGAGAAACTGAAGTAGCTTTTATTAAAACTTTTTTAAGTCTGGTTTAATTTCTTACAGTTTTTACTGCTCTTTCCATGCCATCTGGACAAAATTACAATTTTTGTCCTCTTAGTGAACTGTGTGGGGAATGATAGCAAATATTAATGCACAGGACCTACCATCATAATTAATCCAACTTTTAAATTTGAGCCTTCTCTTTTCAACCTGCAGTTGAATTATTTTTCGTTTCCATGATCAGTTTGGAAGTTCAGTGTGTAAGCACGGAAATGCTTTAAGGATCACGTCTCTTATTTTTGATGGATTTGTGCTTTGGGATTGAAAGGAAATAATACCCCTTCATTAAATTTACCTGTTAGCTCATTTGTGCTTACCACAGAGCCACATGCAATATTAATAACACTTGTAAAATTTCCTCTGCCTCAGTCCAGGTTTAATTTTGCTTTTTTTTTTCCCTTGGGAGTAGCATGACCTTTCTGTTTCTTTTTTTCCTGCCGTTCCACCTGGTGAGCCCTGAGCGTCCCTTCCCCCTCCACTCCTACCCTCCACTGCGATTTGGGCAGCCAGGGAGAACAGTTTCCCATCAGTTTTGTGCATGCAGGTTCCTGCAGCAATGGCACCTTGGAATGTACTGTTGCTGATTTCTCCTGCTGTTGCTTCTTCCAGAGAAAATTGCCAACAGTACCTTGTAAGGTCTGCCATTGATGGTTTGTGGTTTTTAGCAGTACATGTAACAAGTGCTGGGTGTTAACTGGAGTTTCTCCTGCCTTGCAATACCTGTTTCTTCTTTTATATTAATGAAATCATCTTCATTTCTCACGGTAGTAACAGCTGACTCCATATTCATGTTGTAACTTTATCTAGAGACAAACTTCTTGGCTTGCCACAAGTGGTTGTGACTAAGTAAGAATGAAATTCATTCTTAGTACTACCTGAAGTTCAGTAGTACTTACAAAAAATTACATTCCTTCCCATAAATTGCTGAACTTTGCTTGCATTAATATTAGGTACCAATATTTTAAGCAATATGCAGGTAATATGTAATATGAATAGTGACACAAGGAAATTCAAACACATCATAGTTTATATGCAGTGCGAATCTGAAAAAAAAGGTGTTCTGGGAAATGTTTTGGGTTTTTATGTTAGATAATTGCAAATAAAAAGCTTCCTAAGCTGCTGTAAAATGTTAGAAAATGTATTTACTTACTAATCGTTTTTAAAGCAATGCTCAATTTTCCTAGAAGTGTTTTAACACTTGTCTAAGTGTGCTAAAATCATTCTAAAGTTCCAATTTCTATTCTTCCATTTTTCTTATGACAATGGTAATTTCATTGGGTTTTTTCATTATCAGATACTTAGGAGCCTAAATATATTGTATTCCCACATGACAGTGTCAGAGAAAGGTTAAATTTGTACCTGGAATTAATCTTATTCTTTGAACCCCTCAGCTGATAGTTCCTGTAAACAGAGATTTAAGGCCTGTGATCAAAATTCAGCATTTATTTTTACAGCCTTGAAAAAGTAGGTATAATGATAAAAATAATGTGTAGAATCTAGAAAATACACAGAGGTATGTAAAATGCTGATAAATTGACAGTGCGAGAAGCCAAAGTATAATTGAAATCAGAAGTATAATCCAGTTTATCAATCCCACTTTTAAAGGGTCATTATTTTTTTTTTACCTATTTTCCCCACTAATCTTTTCTGACAAGACATTAGGTATGTAATTTTGGAATATAAAAGGAAGAATGCAAATCTAGCAGGTGCTGCAGAATTGTGAATTAATGAAATCCGTGGTATAAGTAATTCTTGGACAACTCAGAGGAATGCAGAGTATTCCCAGCAGGGCTGAATCTCCAAGTAGTTCCTGGTGTTGACCTCACAGATGCATCAACATAAATTCTCTGAATTTTGCGTGCTGCGAGGACAACTGTGGGTTCATGTGGTTAAAGCCAAATTCGTAATTATCCAGTTCATTTAACTTTCAATTAAAGTATGGAGCCAGCTTTACTTTGCCTTCCTTTCCCTGGCTGTGCTGTACTGTCTGCTTTGCATGGAACGTGTTGTTTCCTAATCTTTACCCCAAATGTGTTTTGTTGTATCACAAAACAGATGGGAATGCACTTCAAATGACAAATCATTTCTAACAATGAACAGGATGCATACCTAAGCTTTCATATTCTCAGTTTACTCAGTCTGTTTATTTCCTAGTGATTCTGTATTTGTCTTTTAAAGAATGATGTTACTAATTTATGATAAGGTGGTTTGATACCAGTTTGCAGTGTAATACATGCTTGTGACTTCCTCAAATGGTCTGGCTTTAGAGCTTGTACTAAAAGTTTCTATGAATGTGATTGTTGAGATTAAAAAGGCATCAGCTGAAAAAGCTATGGTTTTCATCATACAAATTTGGTATATTTGAACCTGGTAAATTGAATTGAGATGTAATTTGGCATTTTAATTGATTGGCTTTCCTTTTTAGTATGGTATAACCTCACCCTTTCCACTCTCCTGTATAAAGTCTTCCTTTAGAGCTGATGAAGAAGTGAAGTTAGACTTCAGTTTGCATCTTCTTAGTGAGATACTCAGATTCTGTGTTCTACGTAGCAATGCTGGAGGGAAATCACAAGGTGAACGCAGTGGATTTTAATCTTTAGTCTTGTTCCTGTCCGTCATTCATAGGGACTTCACCCTGTCCCTGGTCTTCTTTTCATGTAGTAGTGTCTGATATAAATGTAAATGCTTTCCTGTGGCACAAAACTGATTGAGGATGACTGGTTCTTTCCTGGCTGCTCCGATCCAGCCATAGTCTCAGGGCAGCAGGAGCTGGAGGAGGAACTGGCCACAGTTCAAGGAATGGGCAGGCTGCAACAGGCAAGAAGAAAAGGCAGTCAGACCAGCAGGAAGCTGCAGGTGGGTTCAAAGAGATGTGAGTTGGTTTTTACCTGTCTGTTAATAAAAATACGGAAATTACTGTTATTTATGTGGTGCTTTAGTCTTTAAAACATCAAGAGCTTAAGAACATAGATTAGAATTGAAAACATTGATAAATTTAATGATCTTGTATGTAACCAGAAGATGGGAAATTCCAATGGCACCACACCTCTCTCATACTCCTTTCCACTGAAAAATCACAAGCTTCTCTCTGGACTAATTCTCGTGCCTGAAGCCGCATGCATTCTTCAGATGTTAAGGCCATTTTTGGTTTCAATAAAATCTTTACAACCCTCTTTGCTGCTGGACTTTACTGAAGTGTTAGTGCCACTTTGTTCAGGTGGACTTATAGGTAGTTGGTGCTGTACCTTGCACAAAAAAATGGTAACTTTTGTAAGAATTAGGAAGTCATTGTCACATTAACAGATCATTGGAAGGATATAATTAGTTAATTGATATTTCAGAGAGCTCTTAACTGTAGAAATCAGAGGACTAATTAAGGTATCCAAACACAGTTATCCATTAGCCTCTCTGATAGCTGAGGGTGTTTTTAAAGGCTTGCAGATACCTTAAAAACCATGTGGGAGGCTTGACTTTTCTGGAAGTAATAGCTGGAAGCTGGGCAGGCTGCTCTAGTCCACAGCAATCCCACATACTTGCATTTAGGCACCTGAGCCACTTGCTGAGTTTTAGGATTTTTGATTGAAACTGTGGGTTTAGTAGCAGAACTATTTTAACCTTGCTTGCTTTCTTCTTTTATTTAAACTTCCTTCTCATGTTTTGTGTGTAGGAAGAATTCCACTTCGATGGCAAACAATGCTTCCAAGAACTGAATGTCGCCTTGGATAGCACTGTCTCAGCTGAAGGAGAAAACATGGGAGGTTGGTGGCCAGAGTACCCTTCACCTAATGCAGGTGTGATAGCGACTAGACAGTTGATTAAAGCATGCACACAGCATCTGCATTTTGTGTCTATTTTTGTTTTCAAATTCAGCTAACAGCCCATTTGTGGTGTATTCTAATCTTTGTTGGATTTTTTTTTGGCTTGTGTTTTCTTCCTTTTCATTTCCAAGCATGTGCGTGCTGGATGAACTGCCTAGTTCTGGCTCACAAGTGCAGCTTAAATATGGCTGAGCACTAGAATTGGATGAACCTTGATGCTCAGCAAATATCCTATGTGGCAAGATCATGTATTTTTTTAAATTACGAGTCGTGTTCCTGTGAATGTGTTTCCAGTTTATGTCACGGTTATGTTGCACACCAGAATTCCATTCCATTGCTGTTGACTTTTAATTTAAAAATACTGTTCTCTGTTTTTATCTCAGTGGTAAAGATTGTAAATATATCTTTTTGTTAGGATGGAGTAGACTCATTTGCAAATTTTCAATCCAGACCAGTTTATTAATAATTACTTAAGGTATGACCCTGCAAGCACCTGATTAACTTGTGGTTAATGTAGCGTGAGTCATTCTATTGTTTGAGCCACAATAGTGGTGGCTCAGTATCAGAATATTTCTGAGTTCTTGAGCTCTGCAACTTTATTTTGGTTTTTAAACAGTTAAGGGTCCTTTTGCCATCTAAATTTTGGGGATGTAGTGCCTTGGGTATTTCCACTAGAAATGGGTGAGATTTCATTGTGCGCAACACTGATGAGCACTTTGAGGAAAGAGCTGCAACCATTTCTAGAATTCAGGAATTTTGGTGACTTCTCTTTAAAGAATTTTTCTTCTTCGACCTGAGTAGGTTTACGGAGTGTGGTTGAAGAGCTGGAACTGGAAAGAAACCAACTGCAGGAACAAATACTTTTTCTGGAAGAGCGTTGTCAGGATTTGGAAGACAGATTTCAGCTTCAAGGTAGAATGGAGGCTCTCCAGGTAAGCTTTTGAGTTGGGTAAACCTGATGATGAAAGGGAATCATTCTCAGTTTATGTTCCTTTATCATTGCGTACAATAAGACAGAACCATCAGTTTGCAGCTGACAAAAAATAGTTGAAGCCTAATTTACACTCGTTAATTATGTTGTCAGAGCGTGTGCACATCCTGTATTTTTCTTGGAGGTTGAAGCCTGTTTCTTCTGTTCAGTACATGAAGAATTATGATTAGGATTAAGCTTTATTTGTTTTAGAAACATAGTAAAAGACAATGTGATTTTCATTATTCTTTGTGGAGGCCTTTGCCAGAATGTCCAGAATTAGATTTTGTTACAACTGGCTTGAATCTCCCACTTCTTACATCCCTCAGGTTTCTTTTCTCTAAGTGCTTGTGTATTTATTGTGCCATATGTGCACGTTTTTAGAAAAGAAACTGCTTATAGAAAAGTGATTAAAAATTTTATATATATTTATACACACAAGATGCAATCTAAACTCCAGATATTAGCTTGACATATATTTATATTTTTAAAGCCATTCAAGGAAGGCCCCACAAAGAACAGTCAAGTTCTTTTCAAAGGAAAAGCTGTTTTTAATATTGCCTGACTGACAAATTACTGTGGTAATTTGTGAAACTTATTTTTACTATGTGACACAACTGATCTTGTATTCAAACTCTTGCCGTATTATTCATAGTTCTTTATCTGTTAAGTTGCACATGTATAAAACAGAATGAATGGTTTTAGGATGAAAGACAAGCTTACAATAATTATTACCTGAGAATCTTGTAACAAAGCCTTTCAATACAGGTAACGTTTGGTGTAGAGGAAGAAGGGCAGCTATTGAGGGCGGTGCAGGTGTGTTCTGCCTCCTCCAAAATGCCACCTTCTTTTCATGAATGGTGACAAGTTTGCCATGTTTGTCTTACTTGCTGTTGATTCTGGGTGTGTTTTGCTTTTGATTTTTGGTTGCTGTTGTATGACTTTCTTTTTCTTTTTGTATTTTTTTTTTTTGTTTTATTTTTAAATTGGTGCAGTGGCTCTGACTAGAGTAGGAGGTTTGTACTGTGTTGAAAAACCCCAGAAAGCTGTGTGAACGAAGCTTGCTTCCTTTTTTCCCCAGTTCTCTCATGTTTCTCTGGGTGTGATAATGCTCTTTATCATTGCTTTGTTGCAGAATGAAAATGAACGTTTGCAAACTCAACTCACGCAACTGCGCAACCAACAAATGCGAGATGTTGAAAAGCATCAAATTCTGATCTCTGGCTTGAATGAGCAGCTTAAAGGGTAAAATGAAGGTTCTTTACAACTCCATACACCATTGGGTTTCTTTGCTTTAAGCTTCAACTTCTAAATGAGGAGGATAATCTCTTAAAATACTTGAAAAAACAAATTACTTGACTCACTTTTCTGTTTGCAGTTATGTTATTTTTGTACTTGGAAGTTTAAGTGGAAAGTGTAAAAATAATGATTCTCATAGTTTGGGGTTAGTAAGTCTAGCAAACTTAAAGCAAGCTTTGCTTTCAAAATGTCAAAGTATGTATTTTCTTCTTAGATTAAGTGACAGAAATAGTTTCCTTGAAAGTTCACTTGGAGAAAGAGAACAAAAACTGGCGAGCACGACAGAAAAGCTGGAACAAATTGAAACTTTGAGGAAACTGCTTCAGGAAAAGGATGTTCTGAACAAAGAGCTTGGTGAAAAGTTTATGCATGCTGAGCAAAAGGTAAGTTAAACAATGTTAGTCTTTCACTTATTAGAACCAATGAGCTTTAACCATTAATTTCTGTTTGTGTCCCAGCAGAAATACTGCTCTTTTCTCAGCCTGAAGGTTTGCTGTGTCTTTACAGTTTTGTTCATTTATTTGCTTTGCTTTAAGTTTGGTGTAAGGATCTTCTAGACCCAACACAGCTTTACATGAAAATATTTACATTTTATTGGGGTGATAACTTACCCTTGTTTATTAATTTCCAAGTATAAACGTCACTGTTGTGTAAACCCAATATTATAACTCATAAGATCACAATTTTAGGAGAATTCTGTGTATTTCTATCACATGAATTTTTGTTTTTAATACTAAGCTGAATGAAGCCTTAAAGAAATGCAGTGTGTATGAAGTGGAGAACATTGAGCAGAAAACAGCCATCAGTGATCTCACAGAAAGAGTTGCTACACTGAAAGAAAAGGTAATTCATAAAAATGATGTAAGGGAAAGAATTTTATATTCGTTTTTCATGGCCCATTTAAATGTCAACAAAAGTGACAGCGTGAGGTGCTTTAAATTTCATACACCGAGCTTTCTGTTTGCTAAAACAATCTAAAGAAGATTATGGTTATCTTGTGACTTTATGGTTGGGTATGGGCTGATTGTCTTAAATGCTTGTTCTACATGTGGGTTGTAACATCTATTCTCCCTCTAACAGGTGTTTGGAGTGTTCTTGTAACATTATTTTCTTGCTATTTAGACTCTGAAACAAGACAGTGTGGTGGAGTCCATGCAGCTGGACCTGGACCAGACAAATGAAGAGCTTGACAAGTTGAATTCAAGCCATTTGGAGGAAAGGTCTCAACTCATTCAAGATCTGCAGAAACGTGAAAGAGAAATTGATAATCTGAAAGAAGCGCTGGCAGAAAAAGACAGGGAGATGTCTGCCCTGTCTCTGAACATGACAGAATATTCTGAGCAGGTTATGATCCTGAAGCATCAAGTGCAATCCAAAGAGGAGGAGATGCGAGGTTTGGAAGAGGCTTTATCAAAGGCTGAAAGGGAAATGCATTTGCTGAAGGAAGTACAGACAGCTGATGGGAGAGATGCCAGCGTGAAGATCTCTGCCCTTTCTGAGCAGAGTAACACCATGAGACTGGAGCTGGAGAGAGTCAGAGTTGAGAATGAAGCTAAAACCAAAGAAAATGAGGAATTAATAAGGCAGAGTACTGAGAACAGTGTGACAATTAAGGATCTCCGCTCCGAAATCAAGGCCAACAGCGTCGCGTACCATAACAAGCTTGCGGAGTGTGAGTCACAAATTACTCTGCTGAAAGAGCAAATTACTAAATCATCTGAAAAGCTGCAAGAAACAGAGGATAAACAAAGGAAAGAAATGGAATATTTGAAATGTCAGCTTGAGGAAAACAATGCTCTGAAGGAAAAATGGGACAGTTTGCTTAAAGAGAAAGAGAGCGAAGCACAGACACTGGAAAATGAGTTAAAGTCAGTTAAAGATTCATACAACAAACTGGTTTTGGAAAATGCAAAAAAAGATGAAGAGTTGGCTGAGTTTTCCAGGAAGCTTACAGAACATACTGACCATGAGGAAACAGCTAAAAAAGAATTGCAAGAGAAACAAGAGCTCATTATTTCATTAGAGCAGAAACTTGGGGCTTTGCAGAAGCAAAATGAAGAGACGAAACTTAAATTAACTGGGGATCTGAAAGCCAAAGAGACGTGTTGCAAAGAACTTAATGACCAATTAAATGAAATACATAAACAAATTAAAAAACTGGAGATAGAGACACAGGAGAAAGCTTCAGCTAATAACCAGTTGCAGGCAAATATTGAAGGGGAACATGAAAAATTGGTGGAGCAAATAAAAGCAAATGAGCATTTGAAAAAAAGTATCGATACAATGGAAAAAGAGAAGGAACAGCTAATCAGAGAAAAAGAGAATTTATCCAAACTCCTGGATGTAAAAGAGTGTGAGTTGTTAAAGAAAACCCAGGCTGTGGCAGAATTAGAGAATAAGTTATCTGTTAGCACTGCTGAGTATGAAAAAACTCTTTCAGCACTAAATTGTGATAAAAACACTCTGGCAAAAGAGATTGAACAACTTTCAGCAGTTTCCAAGCAAAAGGAAAGTTCAGTTGCAGAACAGCTGGGGAAGAAAACAAAGGAATGTAATGTGCTGGCTGAGCAGTTGTCTGAAAGCAAGGAACAGACCCGACAGTTGAATGAACAAGTGCAATCACTGCTCATTCAACTGAAGGAGATTAGAGATGAAGAAATAAAGAAAGAAGAAATGTTAAATAGTAAATTATCTGAATGCAGTGGTCTAATCCAAGAGCTCACCCATAGTAAAGAAAAGAATTTACTCCTGCAGGAACAAATTCAAAGCATAACTTTGGATTTTGAAACTGCAAACAGGTCTCTAGAAGAGAAAAACCTTCAAAATGATTCATTACGTAAGGAAATGGAAGAGAGTAAGTTTTGTGTTGTAGAGATGCAGAATGAAATAAAAAATCTGAAAGAGGAAAAAACGAAGTTGTCTCAGTTGGTAGAGGAAAGAGACCTGGCTGTGAAAAGTCAGGATTCAGAAGTTGAGAAGCTTCAGAGGCAAATTTTTGAAAAAATTGAAGAAAATACAGTGTTAAGTAATCAGCTACAGCTATTAAACAGAGAAATGGAGGTGCTTAGGCATGAAAAGGAGGACTTTTCAAGCTTATTGAGTGAGAAGTCACACGAATGTAAATGTCTCCAATCTGAAATTACTTCAGCAAGGCATCAAGCGCAAACAGCAGCTCTAGAAAATGAAAAATTGAAAGCAGACATGGAGACAGTTAATGTTACAATAATGAAAAAGTCAGAGGAAGTAACTGCTTTAACTTCACACTTGTCCCAACAAAATCATAATATTTTAGATTTGAAGGACCAAATTGACAGCTTGTTGATTGAGAAAGAAAACTTAAAAATTGCCTTTGATGAAAAAGAAACTCTCCTTTCTGAAAAGGAGGCTTTGATTCAGGAAATGAAAAATAAAATGGCAGGAGAAGGGCAATATGTGGAAATAATTTCAGATCTGCGAAACCAAATACAAGCCCTGAGTATTGAAAGTAATGAGCTCAGACATGCAATTCAGGAAAAAGAAAATGAATGTAAGAGGCAAGCCCAAGAATTAAAGTTATTAAAAGATAAATCTGAAGAGTCTGATGTACTCAGGGTTCAACTGTCTGAGAATATGGAGGTTATTTCTGACCTTCATCGTCAGCTCAAAAATGTGACAGAGCAGTCGTCCCAGTTGAATGATACAATTGTACAGAAAGATGCATCTTTAAAACAAAAGGTAGATGAATACATCAGTTTAAAAGCACAGCTTTCTGAGGTACAGGATTCTTGTATTGTGCAAGAGAAACAGCTACAGGTTTTAGCTTCTGAAGCAGAACAGTTAAAAGAACTTGTTTCAGAAAAAGAATCAGCAATCAACAATATTTCAATATTCAGTGAGAATTTAAAGATGCAACTTCAAGAGAAAGAGACTGAGTATAGTGTCTTAAAGAAACAGATGGTGGAGCTGGAGGAAATGAAAGAGAATTTCCAAAAGGAAATAGAGCATCAGAAGAATATAATAATTGAGATGGACCAGTCCTTATCAGAGAAGGAATCATCTCTTACAGAAAACAAAAGTATCCTTGAAACTCTGAAGGAGAAAGCAAGGAAGGATGAAGAGAAGACTCGTTTAATTTCTCAGCTCCAAAGTCAGGTCCACGAACTAACTCAAGAACTCCAAAACGCTAAAGAGCTAGTCCATGAGAAAGAAAGTGCCTTTTTATCTCTTCAGGAGAAAATTGAAGCACACTATGAGCTGAGAACTGAGTTGAATTTGGCTCTTGGGCAAAAAGAAGAAGTTATTGCTGGTCTCCTTAATTCCTTAAAGGAGAAAGATGCCAGTGTACAGTTGGCAGAGAGCAATGTTAGTGCTCTTTCTAGTGAGATTGATGTGCTCAAATCAAAATTAGAGGAAAGTGGAGCTGCCATGAAGAACCTTACTGAGGACTTTCAGGAAAAGAATGAGAAGCTAGATAATCATCAGAAAAAAATTGATTCTTTGACTGTTGAACTTAACTCTCTCAAAAATGAGCACCAAAAAGCTCTAGACCAAATAAATACCCGGGAACAGGAACTACAGCAGAAAGACTTGGCTGTGGAGTCTCTGCGTGTGACGTGCACTGAACAGGCAGAGAAATTGGAAAGTTTGAAGTTGGAGTTGAACAACCTAAATTCCAAATCATCTCAAGACTGCTGTGACAATGTGCTTTTAATAAACAGCCTGCAGTGTCAAGTGGAGTCTTTAGAGAAGGAAAAATACCTGTTGCAAGATGATGTTGGTAAACTGATGGCTGAAAACACACAACTTACTGCATCTCAGAGTGATCTGCAAAAGAAATTGGAAGAGCTCCGGGAAATCCATGAGAAACTAGAAACCAGTGAGAATTATTCAAGGATGCAGATAGATGCTGTCAGACTGCAGATGAAGACTGAAAAAGAGAAGTTACAGATGCAGGTTAGTGTGAAGGGTGAAGAACTTTCTAAATTAGAACTTAAATGTGAAACTCTAGAGCAAAGTCTGCTTGAGTCAGAAAACAAATGGGTGACAGAACTTGATAGGGCAAATTCACAAAGTAATGATCTCACTGAGCAATTGAGCAGTTTAGAAAGTGAAATGAAATCAAAAGATAGTGAAATCCAGTCTTTGCAGCAAGAGCTGGATCTTATGAAAGAGAAATTAACTCAGAGCTTATCTCCATTACTTAGTAGTAGGCTTTTATGTAAAGAAAAGAAGGCACAGACTTCAGATTCTGAACTGCAGCCAACTGATAGTAAAACTCAGTTGGGTGAATTCTCCACTCTGGTAACTGCTATTCTGAGCAAAGAAACAGAAGGAGAACATTTGCAACATGTGCTTTTAGAGAAACAGAAAGAAATAGACACCATGAAAGATGAATTAAGAAGTATGAAGTCACTTGAGAAGCAGAAGGAGGAGCTGCTGAATGACATGGAAAAGATGAAGGGCAAATACACATCTGAAATGGAATGTCTGTCAAAAGAAATGGACTCACTCAAGGAAACGTTAGGCAAACAACAGTCTCTCCTGAAAGAAAGGGAGGGGTCTTTGGCAGAAATAAATAAGCAGGTTGAATTTCTTCAAGACAAGATTAATAAATCAGAAGAAATGGTAAGAACCAGTGAAGAAAAGCTGCAGGCTGAAGGTAAAAAAGTAACGAGTCTCCTTGAAGAAATGGGGGAAAAAGATCAACTCATCAAAAACTTAAATTCCCAGGTTAATCAGCAGAAAGATTTAATTTCTGGTCTAAGCCAGCAACTGAAGGAAAAAGACTGTTCTGTTACCCAGGTCATGGAGTCATTGTCTAATGAAATGCTGAATTTTTCTGAAGAGAGAAATACATTAAATGCCAAGCTACAAGACCTTGAAACTGCTCATAATAGTTCTGTGGCAGAGCTAAACCGAGTATTGCAGGAACTTGAGGTATCCAAGAAAGAATTGGAACATAACCAGGTGATGTTAAGCAGCAGAGAAGCCGAGTTCAAAGACTTAATGAATGAAAAAGAGGAGATAAAATCTAATCTTGAGAAAATGGGCAAGGAAAAAGAGAATCTGAAAAAGAAACTTCAAGCGGCGTTGATAGTAAGGAGAGATCTAATGCAAAAAGTTGGAAAATTAGAAAAGAGTGGACAGGAAGAAATAGAAAAAGAGCAAAAAAAAGCAGAGGAGCTGTTGAAGCAAGTTAGTGAGTTAACGGACAAACTGAAACTAATCGAAGGACAAAATAATGATTTTGAGTCTCAACTTGGAACTTTGAAGCAACAACTTGTAGAAAAAGATGCCAAGATAAGTGATTTAACCAAAACTTTATCTTCAAGAGCATCCTCTTTAAAGGAACTTCAGCACAGTATTGCAGAACTAAATGATGTCATAGCTGAAAAACAAAATGTTTGTGAGCAGAACCTAAAATCTTTGGGGGAAAAGGACTGTATGCTTGCTCATCTGCAATCTGTGCTTGATGAAAAAGCAAGGGCATTTGAAGAGGAACGTTCTCAGTTGCTCCTGACTCTTGAAGAGGTGAAGTCTGAACTTAAAAGGAAGGAAGAATTGTTGAAAAATCCGAGTTTAGAAGAGCTTGGTTCAAGTGCTGGAGACAGGAATGAGTCTCTGAATCCCAACAATGATGTTAATGCCATGAATCAATTACAAGAAGAAAAAGCAGCTTTACAGAGGGAGCTTTTGGTCATGAAAGAAGATACAAAAAAACTCCAGCAAGAAAGGGAAGAGCACATGAAACTGGCAGCAGATTTTGATGAACAAAAAGCCCATCTTGAGCAGCTCAAACAAGAGCATAAAGCACTCTGGGAGCTTCTCCAAACAAAATGTACAGAGCTGGGCTTTAACCAGTTGGAAGGGAAGGAGCTGGTTCCACCAAAGGCACTACTGGGGGAAGAACAGGCTGACCAAAGGAATTTGGAATCAGACAAACCAGGAAACAAGGTTCAGGTTACATCCTTGAAAGAGTCAGAAAACATGATCACTTCAGTGCCAAGTGAAGACACCGAGCTAAAAGAACTAAGAAGTGATTATGCAAAACTTCAGGAGGAAATGGAGATATTAAGGAAAGAGTTTAGAAAAGTATTGGTTGAATTTGATGATGATAAAGAAGAAACAATCAGTTTAAAGTCTTTGCAGGAGCAATGTCAGGGCAGCTTGCTGGAGGACATAAAGCAACTGCAGAAAAAGCTGAAAGCACACGAGACTGAAACTGTAGAGCTCAAGGTAGTGCTTGAACATATGAATAATGAGAAAAAAGCACTTATTAAAAAAAGTGAAGAGGATTACAGGATGAGCCAGGAGGAACTGCAGAGGTCAAGAACTGAAGCTAAGAAGGAGGTTGCAAGAAAGAATGAGGTAATAGAAGCACTGAGATGTTCACTTACAGATTTAAAAGATAAACTTGGTGTGGAAAAGGAATTATTAAACAAAGCTGTAAAGGAGGGCCAGGAAGAAGCCCACAGATACAAAACAGCATTTGAAGACGTGAAGAATGAAAAAAAGGAACTTCTCAGCTCTTTAGAAAAGTCCAATTTGGAACTAATTAACATGAAAAAGGAGGTAGAACATTTCAGTGAAGAAAACAAAAACCTTGTGGCAGAGTTGTGTATGCTGCGTGAGAAGGCCAAGATGAGTAAACCTGTGGTGCCCAGCAAAGAGCTTAAGGAAGAAAGTAGGACTGAAAAGAAATTGGGAGAGGTTGGTTCAGAAAGTAATTCCCTTCAAGGGAATTCGGAAGGAAAAGGCACCACTTTTCAACTATCAGAGACTGGTTACTCTGGGAAAACTAAACTGACAGAAGCAACAGAGTGTGAAATCCAGAAACAAATACAAATGATGGAAGAGCCACTGGCAAAACCTGCAGATTTAAATGATTCCAAAGCCCAAGAGCAAAGAGCTGTAACAGAAGAGAAATCCAGAGAGCGCCTCCAAAGGAAATTACAGGCGGCTTTAATATCACGCAAAGAAGCCCTGAGAGAAAACAAATGTCTAAAGGAACAGATTGATCAGTTGACGTTGGAAAGAGAAGAACTGGTGAACAAGACAGGAGTGCTGGAGCACTTGCTAGAGCTTGGCAGAGAAAAGCAGTGTTCAAGTGCTGTGGCTCCCTTGTCCGGAGAGGAGAGCCTTGCTTCAGAAAATGCGAGGTTGCTGACCGAGAATGAAAACCTTACTGCGGCGTGTGAAAGTCTGAAATCCACCATGGAGTCCATAGTTCAGGAAAAAGAGGCCTTTTCTTTCCAATTAAATACCTTAAAAGATTCTCAGACAGTTGAATTGACAGGATGGAAGGCTAAACATAGCGAATTAAAGCAGGAGTATGAATCTCTTCTTCAGGCCTATGAGAATATCAGTGGTAAAGTGGCAGATATGAGGCAAGTCATTGATCTCAGTAGAAAAGAGAAGCAAGAGGCTGTTCAAAGACTCAGGGAAGGGCAATCTGAAAAGGAGGCCCTGGAGAAGCATTTACAAAATCTCCTTGATGAAAATGAGGTTATTAAGAACCAACTGAAGCATCTCGGTGAATCCAAGAAAATGGAAGTTGAGGAGTTACAGAGCACAGCAGAAAGGCAGATCCGTGAGCAGGAGACAAGGATGCAGGAACACCAGGATCGTTTGCATGAGCTCACCGAGCAGAACCATCAGCTGATGGAGGAAAACGAGCAGCTGAAACAAACTTCTGAAAACCTAAAGCAGGCTTTAGAGAAAATTCAGAATGAGAATGATGCCCTTCATAATAACATCACTGTAACTAAAGCAGCCTTGGGAGAACTGCAGGTTCAAATGGAAGTGTACCAAAACGATACACAATCTAAAATCAGTGATGCATTATGTGAGAATGAATCACTGTTAAAGGACATTAATGTGTTAAAGGATAAACTCTCTGAAAAAGATCAAGCTGTGCTTGTCCTAGAACAAGAAAGAAAGTTAGTTTCAGAAAAAGCGCAGGAAACTGAGAAATCTTTGCTCCACAAAACTCATTGTCTAACAAAGCTGGACATGGAATGTAAAAGTCTAACACAAGAAATTGTTAGTCTAAATGAAAAAGTTAAGATTTTAGAGGATGACAAATGTCTGTTACAGGAAGAATTAGAAAATGTACAAGAAAGTTCTTACAAAGTAAAGAATGAAAGAGAATTTCTTGAGACAGAATTGCTTAATCATGTTAAAAAAGTTGATCATCTTACTGATAGGATGAAATCAGCACAGGTACAGAATAACTTGCTGTTACAGCAGCTGGAGGAGTTAAAGGCAGAAAAATGTAACGTGGTTAGAGAAAAGGAAGAACAACAGCTCCATCTTGTAAAGATGTTTGAGGAGAAGGTGAAAAGTGCTCAGAGGGATAATAATGGGACTAAAAACAAAACGAAAGAATTGCAAGAACTCTTAAAGGAGAAACAGCAGGAGATCAACCAATTGCAAAAGGATTCTATAAAGTTCCAGGAGCTGATCTTGGATTTGGAAAGATCTGTGAAATTGTCAGAGTCAAAAAGTGAAAAATTCGAAAAGGACTTAAGTAATGCATCAGAGAAGCTGGCGAAATCAAATGATGAAATTCTTCATCTCAAGGGAAAGCTTTCTGCCCAGATGAACCTGTTGGATCAGTCAAAGAGGGAAGTGGACAGGCTTAAAGATGAGAGTCTAAACTGGAGAAAAGAACTGCAGAAGAAAGGAGATGAACTGCAGCTTCAAAAGAGAGCATACGAGAGAGAATTGGAATTTCATCTTCAGCAATTGAAACTGCTTCACAAAAGTGAACTTTCAAACCTCGAGGAAAGACATGCTGCCCTTGAGAGGGAAAAAGATCGGGTAATGAGGGAGATTCAGGGTTTGCAGGAGGAAGTCAGCACTAAGGACTCTCAGAACAAGCAGCTCCAGGCAGATCTGAACGCAGCTCTGGCACGATTGGCTGCTTTCACAAAGTGCATGTCCTCCCTTCAGGATGACAGGGACAGGGTCATCACTGAGATGAAATCCTGGGAAATGCAGTTCAAAGAGGCCATTCAAAATAAGGAGAAACAGCTGGAAGACAGTAATAAGAGAATAGTCGCCTTGCAAAATGAATTGAAAGATAAAATTACTCAGATTCAAGAACTAAATATCAAATATTCTGTGGTAGAGGAAACAAAGGATGAACTGTATTTGAGGCAAAAATCTGTTGATATGCAGCGCTATGAAGAGCTCTGCAGGATAAAGGAAGAAAATACCTTTTTTTTTAACAGACAGCAAGAGTTGGAGAGTGTTCTTCAGTCCAAAGAAGAAGCTTTGCAAGCACTCCTTAAAGAAAATAATTCTCTTAATCATCTCATAGAGAACAGTAAAAGTGCAGGAAGAGAGATTAAAGCTCTGGAAAGTAATTTTACAAGACAGGAGCAAGAATTGCAAGAGCTCCTAGCAGAGAAGGAAAAAATGAATGCTGAATTGCAAAAGCAGATAACCATTTCTGAGCAAATGAAGATCATGCTAAATAATAAAGACAAAGAAATTTCATTACTAATTTCTTCAAAAGGGGATGAAATTTCAGATTATCTGATTCAGGTACAGACTGAACATAGAAACCAGATCAAAGAGTATGAACTCCAGTTAAGGTCTTTGCAGATGGAGAGACAACAAGCTGAGGAGTCCTGTCAGAGGATGGAAAATGAGCTGAGAAATCTCCAGGTGAAAGCAGAAAAAGCAGGTCAGGATAAGGCTGCGATTGCCAGTGAAATAGATGCCTTTAAAAAATCAATGTCATCTCTCCAGAATGACCGGGATGATCTTTTTACCAGATACAAGGAGCTGCAACATCTTCACCAGGATGTCTTAAACCAGAGGGACAGTCTTTTAGTTGGCAGTGCAAGTGAGACTAATGCTTTGAAACAGGAATTAAGGATCCTCCTCAACAGGATAGATGATCTGCATTCTGAAAATGCAATGCTGAGTGCACAGCTGGTAAAATACAGGGAGGACCTTAACCAGGTTTTATCTCTGAAAGACCATCAGCTGAAGGACTTACTTAAGCAGAAATTGGATTGTATTAAAAGCCTTGAACATGAAAAATATGATCTTCAGAAGCAAATAAAAGAAATGCAGCTTGCCAGTGAACTGCAGAAGGGCGCTGCTGTGGCTTTGGAACATGAGAATAAAAAATTGGCATCTAAAGTAAGTGATTTAGAATCTCTAATTGCATCACTAAACAAAGAGAAACTTGTTTCTGAATCTGGAGAGAAGCTGCTAAGTAGTAACAGTATTCAGAAAAAAGAATCAAATGGGCAGCATGGAGGAAAGCTTCAGAAAAAGGTTCAAGAACTTCAGAAATCCAGCGGCAGAAATGCAGATGAGGAAAACAGTGGGACTGTTTTGATAGTTGAAGGTGGAGATAAACCCAGTGCTTCTGCAGAGAAGATGCTGCTTAAAGTTCAGTCTCAAAACAGTGAGTTGAGATCCCAAAACGAGGCCTTTGGGAAAGCAATGACTGCTCTGCAGAACGACAGAGATCGGATCATAGAAGACTTTAAAGTTCTTCAGAGCAAATATGCCTCTGAGCTCAAGACTGAAAGAAAAAAAGGAGATGAGCTTGCAGCTGAACTGGAGGCCTTTAAATCCCATCTCATGAGTATCCTCAAAGAAAACTCTCTTCTGCATGGGGCTGTGCTCGAAGCTGCCGAGCAGGTCACCCTTGCTCAGGTGGCGGACGGTGTTGGACGTCTCTGTAGGACTTTAGACAGTCGGGAGCTGGAGGTGAGCAGGCTCTCAGCCGAGTGTGGCAATTACGTCCAACAGATCGAAGCATTTTCCAAGGCTATGGCCAGTCTCCAGGATGACCGAGACAAATTGCTGCAGGAGCTCAGCCATCAGAAGGTAACTTCTGAAGCCAAGCATGGCACAGCTTCATTTCCCATTGCTTGCAGCAGCATCAGTGAGAGAAATTCTTTTAAAAGTAGTTTGGATGTGCCTCAGAACAGTGGGGAAACTTTGGTAAGT
This sequence comes from Origma solitaria, assembly GCA_013397895.1. Lineage (NCBI taxonomy): Eukaryota > Metazoa > Chordata > Aves > Passeriformes > Acanthizidae > Origma > Origma solitaria. The sequence goes on along the minus strand of VZRL01002562.1, from coordinate 552,017 downwards.
TTTCATTAGCCGCATCGCTCTGTAATTTTATTCTTCGTGCAGAGAATGCTTAGAGACATTATGGATTCTGAGGTTTTAACTTTGTAGGCTGTGTGAGTGCTAAGATAGCACTGTGTGCCCAGAGAAGATGTGTTCAGAATTTTGGGAGTTAAGGTAATTACCCCTGTTAAATGGAACACATGAGGAAAAACCTTATTCTTTAATTAGAATTCTAGCACTAATCAAACTTCACCCATCTAATTTTCATTCCAGCTCACTAATGGTGTTTATTAAACCTAGGCTAAAGAAGGAGCCAGCCTTGCAGCTGTTGAAATATCCAAACTGAAGACCAAGGTTGACGATCTGGAGAAGGCTTTGCATCAGACAAAAGCCTTCCAGGCAGAAACCGAGAGAGAGATCACATCATATCAGAACGAGCTTGCTGGATTAAGGTATAAAAGTACACCTTGATCCTTTTCACTGATTTTTAAGTAGTATATAATGATTTAACATCTGATGTTTATGCTCAGAATGGAGAAAAACCTCCTCCTCTCGGAGTCCCAGGCACTGAGAAATCAGTGTCAGATCACAGTGGCTGAGAAAGACCGACAGATTGCAGAGCTCCAGAGGCTGCAGCAAGACATGGTTGGGAAGAAGTCACTCCCTGCTGGCAGCAATTATCCAGTCAAGGTAAAGAAATGGAATGTAGCAGCAATGTGAAATGGAAGGTAGCAGTTTATTCTGTGAAATTTGCAGCCTGCTTCTCAAAAGAGAAGTACACAGCACTCTAAAGTAATCTTCTAAGTTACTGTCCTAAGCTAGTTAAATCCAGAATATAAAAGGGAGAAGTTAAAAAAATAATAAATGGGTTTATTCAGATTTGTTCTGGCTGTAATCCATTTTCAGGGACATGGCTTTTAAGAGGATCAAAAAAGAGCTTGTGGTTTACATGGACAGCAGCTCTCATGATTTGATGATGCAGAGAAGTTTTAACTACCTAATGGAGTTCATTCTTCAGAGCCTAAATCAATTTCTAATTACTGCAGGTGAACCTAACTGGGGGAGAAAGGGGAATGGAAGTGTTCTTGTCCTTCCCCTGAAGCAGCTGGAGCTGGCTTCTGCCAGGAACAAAATCCTGGATTTAGAAAGGCAGCAGCTGACACCCAGGCTGGCAATTGCTGTTTACTTTTGGAGACTGGCATTAAAGATTCGATGAAAGTGCTGTTGTAGCGTAATATTCTTATTTACCTTTTCTGTGCCAAAGGAAGGAAGCAGTATTCATTTTAATTTCATTAAAACCAGCATTTTAGTTGCTGAAGTTTGTATGCTGTTCATTTTCTGTGATTACAGTAATGAATAAGAGCTATTGACCAGTAATGTCTGTGGCTAATGGAGTATTTTATGTGATAGAAATCTTCTGTTTCACAATTGTATGGGTAAATAGATTCCATAAAGCATTAGAGATGGCACACATCCCTCCATTATTGGAGATTAATATCAAAATGTTGAGCTGCCAGAGATAAAGAAGGTCAAAGCTGTAAATTTGTAATGAATTCAGGTGGTTTTTTTTCTTTTCAAAATGGATTCTTTCAGCTTTAAATTCATATTTACAAAATAGCTGTTTTACAAGTCATGAGTACAATACATTATTAGCTTGAAAATAATTTTTGAAAGGTGTTTTATATTAGTCCTTTGGTAATTTTCCCCTTTTTTGTGCTTCACATTATTTGCAAATTAAAAATAAAGTTGGGTTGCCTTTTTTTGGTAATTTTTTGGGTTTTTTTAATGCTAGTATTATCTCTGTATATTAAAAAAATCCATCTTTTATTTAAAGTGTCTTTCAAATGTAGTATGAAGTTGTGAGAAGAAAATGATCTTGTGAAAAGGGAATTCTGTAGTCCATGTGTATATTTAGTGGATTATTCAGAGAACTCCTGTACCATTTCCCCTGAATATCCTGATATTTTTAAGGCTTTGGAAACTGCCTCCCTTGCTGGAAGTGGAGATGGAGGAGAGGAAATCAAACGTGTCCTGGCTGAGAAGAACCAGCTGCAGACGGAGCTGCAGCGCTGCCTCCAGGAGATGCACCAGAAGGACCTGCACTTCCAGCAGATTAATTCCAAGGTAACTTGGAACAGCTCTGAACCTGAAAAGCTCACGTGAATCTGGGCTGGCACCGCATTGGAATATTGCTAAAGTGGCGGTGTCTTGCATGACTGAAAGTTCATTTTACTTTGAAACTTAGATGTTTTAAAACAGCCCTGTTGCTCAGATTGGAAATTGCAAATTAAATGTCAATTCTGTCTTTCTGTCAGGCTTCCGTGCTATTTTCTTGTTGTTTGACCGGGAGGTTTATTTGACTCCGCATTCTGAAGACATTCATGGGCCACTGCTGAACTTCTCAAATGTTTTTCTTCACAGCCAGTCTTAGCTGGAACAAGATTTTAGCTTCTGGTTCGGGTGTATTGATGACAGGGGAAAACACTGCCCAACTTTCATTATTTCCTCTGCTCATAAGCATCTAAATCCCAGCTGAACTGCGACCTTGCCAAAAAGTTAATGCAATTTTGATACAGTAGGCCTCAAATCTGCAGGGATTTCCTGGGAGAGATAATCCTAATTTTTAATGACTTCAATATGAATTTCTCTCAGGTTGTGCAGTCAGCAGAAGAGAATGCTGTCCTGTCTGCCCAGCTGAAGACTCTTTCCCAGACTCTGAGGGACAACCAACTTCATTACACTGACCTGCAAAATCGTTACTTAAGGCTGCAGAGGGAATATCAGGCAATGCAAGTGGCATCTTTCCAAGGCTCTGTCCAGGTAAGCAGATACGTGGAAATGTTCTTGGGTTTTTTCCTTCTGTGCTTACACTTCTCTGGTTTTCTTGCTACGAATGAAGTAAGTACTGTTTGTTGTAGTGATTCAGTACTTTGCTGGCCCATGATGTGCTGAAGATAGCTGTCTTTATTGTTAAGCTGGTTTCATTGGATTTTTCACTTAAGGAAGCTGTTTCACATATTTTTTTGTTTTGAAACATCTCTTTTGAGTTGGTCTACGGCTGGCAGAGATGACTTGATGGATGCATGATCACTTATCAGTGGATCAGGAAATTCAGCGATAATCTCCCATCAGTTGTGGATCATTTTACAAGGTGTTTGATGAATATTTTCAGAAATGAGATCTACATCACCAGGATTTCAGTACTCTTTGCCAACCCCTCATACACATCTGAAAGATTATTATTTGGGGGTTGGAAGTAGGTGATCTTGAAGGTCCCTTCCAATCCAAGCCTTTATGATTCATCATTACTCCGTTATTTTGAAAAAGCTTTCCTGTATGCCTTGGTTATTTATTAACAATCATTAATAGAATACCCTAAAATAGCATGTGGATATGAATAGAAAACAACTCTTGCTCTTCCATAAATTGAAATAAATCCAAACAAGAACAAAATAAAATAAATCCAAAAATCGAAAATCCAAAATCGAAATAAATCCAAACAGAAATAAATGAATAGCTGCCTTGCTTCTGGCACTGTGGTCAGTGCTGCATTACTGTGTGGACGTGTAGATGCATTTCCTTCCCCTCAGACATTGTTGAGATGGAAATGAAAATATTGAATGGCAAAAAGAATTATCTGTTCCACTGTTTTGTGGTGCTTATGGCTTATTTAATTGAAATAAAGACTTCTGGCAAGTAGAAAAATGGTCACTTTCTTTTCTTTTTTTTTTTTTTTTAATTTTCCTCTTAATATTTTCTAGGATGAAACCAGAGCAGAAGTTCCCCCTGGAGCGCCACAGGAGAGATCTGGGATTATTGTGGAGATAGACAATATGGAGCTAAATGAGCTCAGGAAAAGGTCAGGACTCAGAGCATGTATTAGCAATATTGTTTTCCTGACAGCTGTGTTGCGAGTGTGAAAGTAATGCTTTTCTATCCCTCAGAGGCATTTGTGTGGAGAAGGGGAAGAAGTGGATTTACAGTGGATTAAATTAATCATAAGCCATATTCTTTAATGGTTATCATCTGGTAATACTTGTGGTTTGTTTTTGTACATAAATACACTTACTGGTGACTTTGTCTCAATATTTAAGCTAAAGCATCTCGTTATAATTAAGTCTATCACAAAAAGGAAGACTTCCTAATAAAAAAAGAACAAGTACGTAATTCTTCAAGTCCATTAAGTACTGATTTTAGATTTTATTTTGTCCCAGGCTTGCAGAGACTGAGCAGCAATATGAGTCAGTGCAGCAGGCTCTCTCCCAGCTCACAGAAACATTGGCAGAGGAGAAGAGGAGGAGAGAAGCTGCAGAAGAGGCTCTTGGACTCTCTGAGGAGATGAGTAACAGGTAAAACACAGGTTCTTTAATTGCCTTTTTAGTGAGATCAGTGAGAGGTTTTCATGTGGGTCTTAGGTTTTTTAAAGCAAATAATAATAGTAACAATAAACAAACCTGTTTGTGAGCCCACAGTGCCTGAAGCAGTGAAAATCCATATGTAAAAAGCTACATTTAACTCTGGATCAGGAAAGTGTTGCAGTCTTTGGGATTTTTTTTTCTTTATTTAATTTCATCTGTTGGATTCAGTAATCAGTGGTATTTATTTTTTTCCAGGGAAGAAATCTCCCATATAACATCTTTAGCACAGCCACTGCTTAGACTGAAAATATCATTATCCACCTGCCTGAATAAAGTGTCCCTCACTATCACCTGAAAGTCACTGTTCAGTCAGCTGGTGATGGTGGGAGTTTATTCTGAATAAATGAAACGCTTTGAGAGTAGATTGTAAATAGAGACTGAAAAAGACCTGGCAGTATAAAGTGAGTCTGCTTTTTTGGGGGGGCCTTCCCCCAGTAGTGTAAGTGTGCAAAATAATGAGGTTGGTGTCAATTCAGTACTTAAAAGAGGAGCTAATTCAGCACTCCATGTCTCCCTGTGATTTTTCTCTAGGTTTGAAGTAGGCAGTTACAGGTCTGTCCCCAGTGACTACACTGTCCAGGTGGAGACTGAGGAGGAGAGGGAAGCCTTAATCATCAATCCCAGTGAACACGTTGTTGTGAGAAAGGTAAGGGAATGAAAGCCTTTAAAAGCCCTGTATTATCAGCTCCTTACAAGTGGGGGAAAAACCACCATCCTTAATTTCTTTCTGTGTGGGCTGGGAGTCAAAGACCAGCAGCTGTGTCAACTGTGCCAGAAAATACATTGCATTTGTCCAGATTAAAAATATATGTAATCATATTTATAATACACATGTGGCCATTAAATAAACTGTTTGCATTTAATTATGCATGCCCAGAATGCAATATGCATCTTTATGTTTGTGGAGTTGAATAATACACAGCTTGTATTCATTCCTTTCCCCTCTTATTGTTGCTGGGGTTTGGGCCTTTAAATCATTTTTGGGGTCGGTTGTGTTTCGGTGTTGGCTGCTGTGTCAGAGGCAAAAGGATTGTAGTGCCTCAGAAATCCAAGCTGCTGTGGAGCTTTTTCTGATTTGTATTGGTGATTCTTCACATGACAATTTTTGTGTGTTCGGCAGATGAAGGGAGGAGCCCTTTCCTTGCGCCGCTGGCTCCGAGGGCGAAGCCTTTACTGCTCCAAGCTGCTGACGTCCCGAGCCAAATCCCGCTATTTATTCCTCACCTACCTGGTCACCCTACACCTCCTTGTTCTCCTGTGCCTCACTGGTGTGCTGTGAGCCCACTGCATTCCCTGGGTGGATCCTTTCCCCGTGGGTGGTGCCAGTCCCAGCCCAGAGCCTCCTCACATGCTGCTGTTCCGCTATGCACTGGACACAGTTGTACGAATCCTTGAGACACTACACGGAATCTTGAGCTTCTCCAATGACATTTGTGCATATCACACTTGCTCCAAAGTTGACTTGAATTGCTCTTTAACAGTGGGATATTATATTTGCTAAGGAGAAAATATTCCCCTCTGCCCTCTAAGGAAACTGCTGCATACAAGTTATTTAATATTGTTTGTGGGTACATAATGGTTGATTACTACTGAATGGTTGTAAATGATATCTTTTCTATACAAATTTTATTTTAAGAGTTAAACTATAAATTCTAAAGGAATATCAAGCTATTACTGTATTTTGGCTTCTTGATTATAACAAGAAGTTTTATAGAGTGCAATAAAGGAAGAACTACTGGATTTTTGATTTTCTTTGGTTGGTTGGGTATTTTTTTTTGGCTGACAATAAAAGAATTAAGAAGGTCCTTCTTTCCCATTCAGTTTGTAAAGAGTATGTCAGGATGCACAGATCTGTGTGGTAATGAGGTAAGCTGATGATGAAAGATTCACAATTGAGATGACATAAGTATCTCCAACTCCTTATATTCTTTTTTTATTTTTTTTTTGGTAACTTGTGGGGGTTTGGTATTTTTTAAATTTACTTGCACTTTTCTTGGTGGGGCTTAGTCGGTCTTGGAGGCAAATTGTTCCTCAGCTGCAGAACATGTGAAATTCAAGCTTCTAAAGACACAACCTTACATATTTTACATGTTTCAGCTTCAAAGTATGAATCAGTCAATTCAACTAAGAATCTTGTGGGGAAAAGGAAAACCCAATGAATATGGAAAAGGAAGGATTCCATCTGTTTTACTGATGAGCAGAGACAAGGTTGACTTGGAGATATTTTAGTGAAGTGACTTACCTGCTTAAGAGATAGTTACTGCTGCAGGTAAATACTGTAAACCACCTTCTTTTGATGGCCTTTAATATTTCTTAGTCTGGTTAAAGTCTGGATTTTTATTCAAATCCAATATATTCTGCTATAATTGATTTTTTTTTTTTTTTACCAGTGGTGACTCACCTCTGAATGGCTGATTCAGTGCCTGTGTTCAGCCGCGGTGTCACCCAAGTAGTGAGATAATGATAGACACCAGCTACAGCGGGAAGTGTCCTGAACGTGCTGATTTTTCCCTTCCCAGCCTGAAGATGGATGTTAGCAAGGGTGATAATGAGCTGTTCTTGGCTAATGATGTTGTAATGAAGCAGAATGTTTTCCTATGGCAACAGTGAACTTTCAGTCCTTCCAGTCTTACTCTTCCAGTGTGAGGGATTTTTGTGTTGGGGAAAGAAAACAGCTCTTTGTCCTGAGACTTTGTGAGTGGGAAAGGATCCAGAAGTGTTAGAAATTCTGTCCGAATTTATCCAGGCCTTTGTGCTGTCACTGTGATAAGCACAAACTTGGAAAAAAAAAAAAAGCCAAATGGCTTGCCATGTGTAGATATTCTCTGAACTCCATTCTAGGAGCTGATGAAAATGTATTGGGAGGTGAGCTCATGACATTTATGAAACAGCTTTTCCTGGGTAAGTATTGCCCTGAGAGTGTATTCATGTTACAGGTCATGATTTAAATGCTTGGCTTCACTTGGTCTGAGATCAAGCAAATTGAGGAAATTTGTTTAAAATCCTCTACTCTCAAATTCCAGTGTTGCAGCTGATATAATTCCTGATGAATTTAAGAACAGAGTTTTCCTCTGGTTTGTGGTGTTGGAGCCAGAGACTGAATGCAGTGCTGTAATGTTGGATACCGCTGGTAAATAATTGGTTTATTGCAGTCCAAAGCCTTTTACTGAAGGTTTTGGAAGAAAATAACAATTCATGGCAATATGAATATTTAAAAATACCGGCTACTACAACTAAGGGATAAACATTCCTAAATTAAAGCTCTTTCCAATTTTATGTGATAAATTCAATTTTTGCCTTGTTAGGGACAAGAATTTTGCTGGACAAATGCTGTTTTTCATTCTCATTTCTGAAGTACCCTTCCTTACTGAGTGAAGTTGCCAAAGAAGGAAAAATGAAATCCTTCTCAAGTGCCTAAAGATTCCCTTTTCAAGTCCTAAAAATAACCCAGGGATCCAGAACCAGGCCTGCCCTTGGTGGGAGTTTTGCCATGAATTTCAGGGAGACCAGGACCGGAGGTGTTGGCCAGCTCCTGAAGCTGAGGTGTTCCTGGGCAGTTGCGCCAGCTGCCTCTTGTTCTTTTTCCCAGAATAACCACTTCCATAAAGTATTTGCCACTTAAAAATAGGGACTAGGTCCTGAAATGAGATCTCCGCATTACAGAGTGGCTGTCATTTAAAAGCATGCAGCAAATGCTTCCCTGAAACTTTTGCTGGGGTTTATTTTCAGTTGTTTGTTTGAGATTGATGATCACCCTCTTAAAAAAAAAAAAAAAGCAGATTTCAACATTCCATGGGGGAAAAAACTGCAGTCTTAGAAGTAATGGATGTTTTTGGTGGTTTATTTACCATTAACTCCTAATGTTACAGGTGGCACGTGCATACAATCAATTAATTTTAACCAAAGGAACTTTCCAGAAGATAGTTCCCCCTTCGAAAAGGTGGGATTTATGCTAAATCCCACTACAGCCCAGGGTGTGTCCTGCAGCTGAGCTTGCCCATGGTCACGAGGCCAATTAGCAGAGGATCACAGCAGCCTGGAGGCTGCAGCAGATTTCCCCTTTGGAACAAACAAAAGGCTGGCAATGTCCTGATTAATTGGCTTTGTTTAATCCTGTTCAAGTGGGAATTTATGTGGATACTTCACATGCTTTCTAAGATCGGGGTTTTAGCATTGACTTTGCTGTTTAGGTTGATTCTTTCCCAAAATTACTGTTTTAATGATAGGAAGGTGTTTTATGGAAGAAAAGCCCCACTTGTTGGATTTTATTCATATCATGAATATATATCAGATTTTGATTTTTCTGGGCTGTCAAAACCCTCCCCTGAAGTTCTGTGTGATGAATAATATTTTACCTTACATGTGGTGATATTATTTGGGGCAATCATGACAGGCTTCCTAATGCAAGTGTGATAAACTTCGTAAAATGAGGATTTAATAAGTGGGGTTTTTTTTAGAAAATCTGCCTCTGCTTTGTATTAATTAATGAGTTTTTGTGAAATCCATGTTTTTCAAAACAATTCGACCTCCAGCAAGGGGGAGCCTCACTGTTTAAAGGCAAAATATTGGAACTGCTTAGACAGAGAGAGCAACCAAGTAAGTGAATCTAGAGAGACTATATCTTCTCCACCTCTAATTTTCTACCTTTATTGCTTTGTACAGTGACAAAGGACCCATTCCTTGTGGAGAACCATGAGTTTGCTGATGCCCACCTTGGCTGGGCTCCTGTGTGGGCATAAGCAGCACTTCCTTCATTTTTGAAGCTGCCTTGGCCTTTCTGGGTGGTTTATAGAAGGAATTGGTAAAGTGGTAACCCACTAAAATTCCCATTTTAGTCCTTGCATGTTTTGGAGGTGCATTCTTTGAGGGCAGAAGCTACTACAATGTTTCACATGAAGTTTTAACTTCAAAATGGTGCTCTGTCCCTGATATTCCTGATATTCTGCCCTAATATTGGAATAATATCCTTTTCAGGGTGTTATGGTTGGAATGGGTCAAAAATAGAGCAATGCAGGGGATGAAGCACAAAACAAAAGAGGGATCCTGACACTGAAATAGCCCATTGAGCATGGAATCATCACTGACTGGGATGACATGGGAAAGGTGGGTGTTTTATTTTATACTTTCCACCTACTCGTCAGTCACGAAGTTCCTACTGAGGCAAAACATTTGACAGTGATAGAAAGCAGCTAAAGTTTAAAAAAAAAGTAGGTTAGAATTGATCAGGGAGGAATTGGAGAGATAGTAAATGATTGAAACTGGGAGCAAAACCTACATGAGCAGGATGGTGGGTGGTGCCCACATCTCACATTCCATGTGACATTCTCACTGTCAGTTCCAGAGGAGAGGGCAGACCGGGCTTTGTCTCCCTATACCGATCCTTTGAGAGGGGTATTTTTAATTTCTTTTCCTGAGGCACGTTTCTCTGTTGCCAAAAGTTAGCTTTTCATGTCTGGCTGGTGAGAAGGCATTCCCCATCCAGCACAACTTCCTTGGCATTGTGCAGTGAGCGCTGTGGGAAATGCCAGTTCCAGGATGTCCCACGTGCAGGCAACGAGGTGTGCTCATGGAGAGGCCGGAGGAATCCGAAGGGCACTCTCCCTCTGCTAAATCCCTCAAATATCCCCCATGTCCTGAGCTCTTCGGGAAGTCTGTGAGTCTGTATGTGGAAAATACTGTAACTCCTGTTAGACAGGACTGCACTTGGGTCCCTTGTCTCCGTGGTTTGGGCAGGCAGCTCTGCAGGGAAATGCTCCTGGCACTGTTTTCCTGTGGAAAAATGCCCCTGAAAGGAAAACACAGGGCTGGGATTGTTCTGTGCTCTGGCTTGCTAGCGTGAGTTGTAGTTATAACCCATATATCGAAACTCAGTTACTGTGCTACATCCATGGACCCAAACTGTTCCAAATGAACAGACCAAAGTTGATACAGGAGGGGTAGGAGTTCCTCAGTTCATATTTGGAAAAAAATTGCCCACCTACTCCTCTAGATGGAAGCACAGTACTTGGATTTCATTCTCTCCCTGCTTGCTGCAGGAACACTTTTCTAAGTACATCCCGTTATATTTTTCTTCCGGATCATTTTCCTGCTGTCTGCATTCAGCAAGCAGTACCATTTTCCTGTAGGACAAAACATAAAATTAAAATCAGAGGTCACTGTTTTATGTTCTCTCACCTGCATATGGCAGTTGTCCTGTGCACAGCACACAGTGGTGTGTGTTCCTTCTCTGGGTGATGCTGGATTCAAGAGCAGACCATCTGAAATTGAGTTAGAAAAAGGAATTAGAGAAGGTTAAAAAGGTGGGATGTGCTTTCCTGTAGTGTGAACTCCTGGCTGGACTGATTATTTTTAGGGTGTAATGTGATGGAGGCCTCAGGCAGTGCTGTAACTCAAATAATGGTTAGGTACTAGATAGGCTCTTGCAGCTTGAGCTTTTCTTCTTTTTGTCACTTAGATAGATGCAGGAATTACTTGTGGAAGTAGCTCCATATCCCAAACTGGCAGGGAGGAGACAAGAAACAGAGTTGATAACTGTTGTGATTACTGCAAATAAGAAAAAAAGGGTGATTTTGATCCAAGCCACAAATTCCTTCCCAGTGCTTGGAAATCCTACTCCTGAAAGCACCAGTATGTAGAGGAACCGAGAGAATTCCTGGGCAGTGTGCCAAAAATGGGACAAAGGCACAGCAGTGCAGTGCCCAGGCACGCACAGGGTACCAAAGAGGGGGACCCCAAAGGCTGAGGCCGGGTGTGTGAGGGGAGCAGGAATGGTGTGGGATGCACGGGGCGCCGTGGGAGCGGGGGAGGAGAACAGACAGGCCATGGAATGGAACATTCCTGTTCTCCCATGCTTCAGTCCACAATATTCCAGCTGGAAAATGACACAGGCCATTTTCCATCCCTGGCTGGTTGTTCCCAGGAGCTGACCTGACAATGTATGGGAGGGAAGGCATTGGGATCGAGTGTTTTCTGGCCCTGGTGATGATGTAAATGGTTAACAGAAGTGCTGCCATAATTTGGGATAATTCCTGCTCAGGAATTTCTCTTTGATGCTGTGCTTGCTGCTCACACTTAATTCTCATGACCTATAAAATCAACACTGGATTATTTTGCTTCTTGTGGAGTATCATTATCCATTAACATTCTGGTTATCATTAGGTCAGATTTAATGGGCTGTGCTGTGCCTGATTGGGCCTGGTTTTGAGGGGAAACCTGGAAACTGCAGGCTTCTGCTTTTAGTTCAGGTTTGTTCCTCACTGCTGAAACCACCCATACTTTGGGAATTATGTAAGCACAGAGGTTTCCTTCTCTTCCCTTATTTCTTTTCTGTCTGAAATGGCAGTAATTTTCTGCTTACATCTGGTTTATATATATATTTAAACTTTTACATAATTGTTTTCTGGTTTATTCAACTTCTTCCTGCATTTGTATTACAAACCTTCACATGAAGGGTGGCCTGGCATCCCAAAGCCCAGTTCTGGAAACAAATGATTTTTTCTTTTTCTTAGAGGAGATATAGAATTGAATTTTTTTCATACAGCTGATGATTTTAATTAATAACTCCAGCTCTGGACAGCTGTTGACACAGTAGGTGCTTAAAATTTAAAGAAGATCTCTTTTCCATTTAAGTTCATTTTGGAGCATAATAATACTCGTTTCTATGATATAATACTTGTTTTTAGGATATTCCTCAAATAAACTTACCCATAAAACTATCCTGATGTTTTGTGCTCAGAAGTAAGTGTGTTTGGTCAGAAAAAAATGAACTAAAAAGAGAATAAACCCCCAACCCGGTGAATTTGGTCAAATTTGGTGAATAGATGTGAATTTGGCAGATGTGCTCTTGCATGCTTTCTGTCTATTTTAAAAAATCAATTGTTTTTATTATATGATATACATTTAATATATTGAAAATATATTATTATTTAATATAATTTAAATATATCACTAAAAGTAATATATTAAAAGTACATTGCTCAGGCTGTATTTGGGAAACTTAAGGCTTTTGGCCAAAAGTCCACTTGGCAAATTTAGCCAGGGATAGAGGTAAGTGTGATTTAAATACAGAATATAGATATAGAATCACCTGGGAAAAGGAGATGTGGCTCTGCACTTCCCTTGGTGCCCACTTTCGGCATGTATTTAACGGGAAGATTATGCATCCATTTAGCAACAGTGTAAATAAATTAATTAATCTGTGAGCTTGACAGCAGGAATGACTGGGAAAGAATACAGCTGGGAGATAAAAACCACCACCAGACCATGGGAACAACCCAGGTTTTAACAAGCGGGGGTAGAGCTTCTACAGCAGACGTGTCTAGGGCTGTTTCTCTCTCATTACACTGGAATGATAAATCTGAGTTTCAAGATTGTTTAAAGGCTTGTTGTTTATTACTGATGGCATTAAATTCATTACAATAATTATGAGCTATTGGTAATTCGTGTGCTCTTTAATGGAAAGCATACTTTTCTTTAAAAGTTGACTTTATTGGTGAAGGCATTAACTTCTGAAATGCAAGATCTGAGTTTAACCCCCTCATGCCAGAGGCTGTAGGGATTTAACAGCCATGTGGATGTGGCACTTGGGGACATGGGTTAGTGGTGGCCTTGGTAGTGCTGGATTTACAGCTGGACTTGATATTAGAAGGCTTTTCCATGCTAAATGATTCCATGAAATGTAGTCTGAAGTTGCCAAGAAGAGAGAAGATGAACTGTTGTGTTTGCTGAGGCTGGGGGCGGAATGAGATGGAATGAGTTTAAACTGGACCAGGTGAGGTTTTAGCCAGACAAGAAAGCCCTGAAAATGGTAGGAATAGTCTATCACTGGGTTTGTTTGCTGGAGGAACCTGTGGGTGCTCCAGCAGAGGAATTTCTGAGACAGAACCAAAGCTGATTATTTCTTGAGATGAGAGTAGCCAGATTATGCCTCATGGCTTCTTCCTGCTGTGTCTTCTGCACATTTTGTGTGTGTTTGTATGTATATACAAGCAAACCTTAGATTGCTGCATTTTTGCAGCCCTTCCATCAGTGTAAAAAAAAAATCCCAAGGTGTCATCTCCAATTCATACTGTCAGTAAAAAGCTGACCTAGGCTAATGGAAAGCTATCCACTGGCTTCAGTGATTTTCCTTTTAAATGAAATCCCAAAGAAAGCATAACGTGCTGTTCACAGGAGAACCATGGTTCAGGAGGGGACTCAGGAGCCATAACTGTCAGTATTCATTTAAAAAAAAAAATATTGGCTGTCCCTTCAGATCATGTTAAGTGTAGATCCTAAAGTTTTCCCATCTCTCCATTCCAGATCCTGTTTGAGGCATTCCATGTGCCAGCCATGTGTGGCAGTGCTGACTCTGTGCCTCTAGAACCCAACCCATTCAGTCTCTAATAAAAGATTTCATTTAAATGTTGGATTTCTATCTCATATTGATGCCTGCTGGTAAGGGATCAATGGAATGAGCATGGAGGTCTCTTATAAATTATTACTTAGCAACCCCTGAGTCTTCACATACGTATAAAAAAATTAAAATACCATCTGCCTTTGTAGCCTGATGTCACCATAGAATTCCACCTAAAAAAATGGGCAGCTGACAGGAATTATGACAGTCATAAATACTTGGTTTATGTTTAAAATCCAACTATTTGTGTGCATACTATTTGGTATCAGAAATGCCTTATTCACTGTGAGAGGAAAACCTGTACTTTGTTTTATGTGGTGTTGGATTTGGAAATGTAACAGCAACTTCTGCCTCCTCCTCCTGTCTTGAAAAGGGCTTGGAGCTTCCTGGTGGACAAGGGCAGGAATTCCCCATTGGGAGTGAACAATGCTGATGCCCAGGCATCCTCCCAAGAGTATTCTGCTTGTATGATTAGTGTGCTGAGATGACAGAGGAGGTGAGTGCAAGGTCCTGTCCTTGTCCTTGCTCTCCTAGCCTCACACAGCTGTTTTTCTCCTGGAGTTTTCTTAGGGATACAGCTTGGACTAGTGAGCCTTCCTCTCATTTTAACAGTGACAAAAAGAAGGGGATGAAGAGAGAAATAACATGTGGAAACTTCTTTCCACTGAGGAACGGAATCCACAGGTACAACAGTGCTGTGAAATGTGATACTGACTTCCATAAGGATCTCAGTGACAGAAACATCCTCTCTGGAGAAACCACCGTGTACCCTGGGATTTGGGATCATATGCAGAAGGGGATGACAGCTTTGCCTCCAAGTGCTGTGAAGATTAAGGTAATTTTTAACAACTTTACTGCTGCCAATTCCATCTTAAGGTGATTTTTCCTTATTCAAATGGTCTCTTAATGGTAAAAGCTGCAAAATCTGTCAAAAAAGGATTTTTCAAAGTTCTGCTCTAGCTACCTAAGAGAGTTTGATCTTACCTTCATTCCCTCGTTTGAAGAGCAGTCAGTTCAAATTAACAGCATCCATATCTTCTCAAGCAAATGGAAATCAGAAATTCCTCAGTCTCTGAGTGAACTTTACTTTATTGTTCTGGTCTCAATTGGTATGATTGCTCACTCCTCAAGCTGATAATAAATCACTTTACATAAAGGAATTGCACTATTAATTGGCCTTATCACCTGTCTGATCAACATAACTTCCACTTCAGTCTTAATCTCTTGTAGGTTAACATGGTGTAAGAAAAGGAAATATTTAAAAGGTGGCAAGTGTGGCACATGTTTTTACAGTATTTGCATATAACCAGAAGAGTTCTTGGATTCTTCTTCCCTCCTTTCCCCAAGTTTCCTTCTCTCCTCTCTACAACAAAATTCTCCTCAGTCCTTGGCTGGGATCTCCAGTTCCTGACACAGCTCTTAAGAGCAGATGAACTTGGTAGAGAAAGAAGAAAGAATTGTCTTCTACAATGAGGCTCTTAGGTAAGAGCTATTTCTATTTTTAATAGATTCTGTTGTTTCAGTAAATAACAGCTTCTCAGCGGATGAGACACTCCAAAGATAAAACTTATGTTCTCTGAAATGCAAGATAGTAAATCAAAGACCACAAATAACTTCATGTGACTGAGGATGACCTACTTTGTTTAGTCTATGACTGTGATTTAGTCACATTTTTCTAAAGGGCAGGTGGGCCATCACCAAGTGAAGGTGTGTCACTATTTGACTTCAAGATAAGTGTATCAAGATCATTTAGAATTTACCTTAAATCATGGAAATATTTGTGTCTTCAGAGCAGAAAGTTACTGTTGGAACTGTCAGGGAGAAAGAAAACTCAAGAGCTTGCTCCGGATGGACCAAGAGTGTCATGTCCATGGGGAGCAGAAGGAAAAGGGCAGGGCCCTCCTCCTGTTCCCAAGGGAGAACCCTCACTCTGTTTGCGTGGCTTGGGCAAAGAGTCTTCTCCAGCTTCAGATTCCATGTCTTTGGGTTTTCAATGGGTTACTTTTTGTCTGTATATTTGCAAGGTAAAATTCTTCAAATTCTCAACATATGGTTTGGTTAATACCACGTCCTTTCATTTAACCCTTTTGGTCAAATAACTAATTTGACCATTTGACTAATGCAGCCTTGTGTCTTTTAAAAATATGCTCCCTTAAAGGTCATTTTCCCAGTCTGTGTCCTTGATGATTTTCCTTCCTTTACCCAAGGCATGTGTCTTCACATTCAACCTTTAATCTGTTCCCTCTTTTCCCCTATCAAATGGCTGATCTAGGCTTCTGATCAGCTTCTTGTTCAAATCAAGCAGGCTGTTCCTTTTTCTTTTTCTTTTACTTCCCTGTGGAACAGCTCCCTGTAAACATCTCCACAACTTCAACCCTCTTAAATGCTTTTATAAAAGCCTTGATGCCTCTGAACCTCACCAGACTTAGAGGCTGAGATGGTTTTTATCACATGATATTTTTTGGACTGATGTTGTACTATTTATGTTTATGTGGTGTCCTATAGTGTATGAGGTTTGTTTCAGAACCCTGCTGCTTTCAAACTCTTCAAGAAGCTGTCTCATATGTATTTTCTTTTTTTCTTTTTTTTTTTTTTCTTCAAAGTTGCTTCTTTCTAATTTGGCAATAAACTTCCATTAATTCTCAACCTTGCTTTCCTGGGAAGATGTTAAACAATGTGTCACTTCAAAGGAACCCCTATATATTCTTATATTCCTTTTAACAAAGAAAGGTTGTCATCACAATTTAAGTATTATTCCTTCTAAATGGAAGAAAAATCTATCTAGTACAAGAAGAAGCAGGCATTCCCCCTCACATATTTTTTTTCAAGGGGAAATACCTTCTTTTCTTAGGAGTAAATTGTAGGGAAAAACATTCATCCATATGAAGGTTACCTTACATATAAACCAGCCTAGCTGCAATGGCTTCTGTGGGTGTAATTTATTAAATCCACTGAATATTTGACACTGAGATTTTAAATGAGAGTCCTGGAAGTGATTGCTGAGCCTTCATCCTCCTCTAACTCTGCAATTCAATTCTGCATTTCCCATCAGGGATGTTTGCCTGGAAAGCGATATGAGATCTGAGGGAGACACTTTTCATCAGTTATGTCACAGATCTTGATGTTCTCTCATAAAACACAAAGAGCATTTTGAAGGTTTCTTTTGGGGCATTTCCCCTCCATTTTTGCTTCAAAGTTAGATGTTACATCTGTGGTGAACTTTTCTTGGAATTAGTGAACACTGTATTCGGGCTTTGCTGACATTTTAAGACTCTCTAGATACAAGAAAATCTGTTTTACAAAAGCAGCAGCATTTTGGAGACACAAAATGGAAATGAAAAATCCTGAAACTAGTAATTAACCTTTCCTTATAATGGTTGTTGGTCATGTTAATTGGGGATTATGGGCTTCAAAAAGAAATGACACCTGCTTTACCTCATGTTTGCAGAATAGGGAGGGAAGAAAGATAAACATATAGTGGTGAAAGCAAATCACTTTGATAGAAAACTTCTTGAGGTCACTGAGGACACCATGCTTGGGATGAACTGACCCCTTTTTCTATCTGGCAAACTTTTAATGAAAGAGGAAAAGGACCCTGGTGATCTTTTACTGCAGAGGTTAATAGTAGATGATACTGATGAGCACTTCATGTAAAAAGCAAAGCCTGCATATCTCATTACCTGGGCCTCCTCATTGTGCATTCCCATCCAACAAGAGGAGTGGAAAATCCACTTGACACGATTAAAAGGTTACAGTGGACAGCATTCACATTTCTGATTCCACTCCCAGTGCACTTTCCTTCCTAACAGAGACTAAAAAGGCCCTGAGGTCACCCAGGCTCTTTTCCTGCACACTGCTGCCGAGACACGTGGCTGACTGCAGTGAATGGCAAGGCCAGAACAGCATTTGGGTCCCAACTAATTGATTAGCAGTTGCCGTAACTCTAAATTGCTAAAATTCGGTTTTGCCTGCATTGGTTTTAGGTAAAGCTCTTGATTGCTGTTGTGAATCTACAGCCAGAAACTCTGGGCAGAGGCGCTGAGCCTTGTCTGGAATGTGACAGCGTGGTGAGTCTCCATCACACAGAGCAGTGTGCAAAGCACAGAGCAGTGAAAACCACCCAAATTCCACATCCCTCTGTGCTGGTTGTGCTGGTGTGGAACGGGAGATCCCACAAAACAACAGTCCTGACACAAAGAAGACCAGAATTGGTGACAACAAGCAATGACTGCTGCAAGCTTTGAGGTGAATTAAATGTGCAAAGGCGGAAGCTGAGCCCAATGACGTGAGAAGCTGATATGGAGGAGAATGAGATTAACAGGGTAAAATATCTCCTGTTTGAGGTTGGCCTCAGGCAAGAACGAGTTTGTCAGTGTAATATGTGGTTGAATTTTAATATGGAAATGTCTCCTGGCATGTATTTCAAACACACTACAAACAGTGATATTGATCTAACCTTCAATTAATGGGAGAGGTCCTCTGTGAAAATCGGCTCTGGGTTTGAATGGCAAATAGCTTTAATATTCTGAGGAGAGTGGATCAGTTGCACAGCTCAGTAAGAGACTATAAATCACCGGGATTAGGGCCTTTTATTTATTGTCATTTTAATGCAGGCTTGCTTTCCCTGGAGCAAGGGACCAGGAGTGTGGTATGTCATTAACAAATCATGGGGACAGTATCAGTAGGTATGGACAACAAATAATCTACTTGTGCTAAAAGGAGTTGTTTGAAATCCATTCATTCCTGCTCTCTGTTGCCATGTTTTTCAGGTATCTGCTCTCTCTTGGGACAGAATGAACACTTCCCCTTTAGCCTTTACACAATCCATGGGTGTCTTTCCACTTTTGGCCCTCACAGAGCATCCATGCTAAAGACCATTTTTTAGAGCAGACTTTTTCCAGCCAGGCTGTTGGCAAATAACCCTTCTTAGCCATGAAGGTTTCACTGAAGTTGATGCTGATATTGAGCAGTTTTCTGGAGAGCTGTTCATGATCAGGCTGCGATTTTAGCAGGTTTGCTCTTAATTGATTTCCTATCTGGCCCAGAGAAAATGATGTTCTTAAAGGACTTGGAAGCCTCTAATTAAACCAGAGAAGAATTTCAACCAGCCCTGGCTTCCACTGGACTGTGAAATAGCCAAGATGAGAGATCAGCTTGAATGTGTGCAATTCCCTGTCCAGCTGCCTGCTGCTGGGGATTGTCAGGAAAGTTTTCTGTCTGGAACCTCCTCTACTCTCGTTGTCCTGTAACGTGGATTTTTCTATGCAGCTTCCTCACTAAATCTGCTGCTTGGCTCTGCCTCAGAGCTGCTGAATCACCAAGATGTGACCCAGGGTTGCAGAGGGATTTCTTTCTTTATCGGGGCTGGGATCCTCAGGAGAACACAAAGATGCGTTTCCTTGACAACAACTGATGTCACTGGCAACTGGGAGAAAGTACAGAGGCTGGAAAGGGAGTTTATGAAGAGCAGGGATCAATTTAGGGAAAAAGTCTGAATAGCAAAATTAGAGATTTTTACAAAATATAAAATTCATCATAGAGATCAGACCTGCATCAAGAGCCTGGTAAACAGCTCATGGGCTATCAGAAATAAAGATTCCTCACAAAGAAATGCAGTTTCAAACACAAGTACATCACCTCCTAAAGTCTCTACATGCTGCAGCCTCGAAGTCACAATCCTCATTGAACTTTTTTCTGCCAAAAGAAAACAATCCAGAATGGTAATCCTGCTGGAATAAACCCAGATGGCACCTTGCACATGATTTCATTTGGATGAAGTTTTACTTAAAATTCCATGCAGGATAAATAAACCATCTCTCCTCTGCTCTGGTTGTGCTCACGATAGGGAGGCTACTGCAGACTTCTGGTTAATATTTAAGTGGCATTCCTGACAGCAGAGTTCTGTGCATCAGCTTGACAAACCAGCTTGTGTGTTCACTTCTGAGAAACAGGTTAGAAAGTTGGATGCATCATTCATCTGCATCAGCAGCTAGGGGAGGATTAAATTTCCTCATCTGACCATTTTTAAATGATGAAAAAAAATATTTTTTTGTGCTTAAAACGGTAGCCCTTTGGGCTGACCATTGCTTTGGGGCACTGTTTTAGGATCCCAAAGGTATTGAGGTTGCAGTTTCCCAGGCCTCCAAGCTGATCAGTTGGCTTGCTGCCATCAGCAAGGCAGGGGCTTTTCCTCCCCCTTCATCACTTCTCCTGCCATTCCTTTTGCCTGGTCCGCTCGAACAAAAACTCTTCTTTTGTTTCATGTTGACTAATTAGCTTCGTGATGGGTCAGTGAGTGGAATTGTCTTATGGACAGCCCTGGCAACCGTCAAGGCTGATGCCAAGCAAAGGGGGAGACCCCGGGGGGTTGGCTGCCCCTTCCCTTGGCAGGGTTTTTTTGCCTTGCCCTCCTGCTCCATGGAGCTTCAGCAGCAGGGGAGGGAATTTGGTGTGTGCTGAGAAACAGGAGTTCTCACCTACGGCCAAAATTCACCTCTTTCTGTGGTCTTGGACCAGGACTGCTGCGTCATTCACCTGAGGATTTTATGACCTTTCACAATAAATTCTCACGAATGAACTAATATGGCAGGAAAAAGGAGGAAGGGAACCACGGGCTGGTCATCATGGCTTCAGTCCTTAGGAAGATTATGGAGCACTTCCTCATGAAAACTCTGTACTGCCACATGAACACCATGAACTCCAGAGGTCTCTTTCAATCTAAGTCTTTTCCTCATCTGCGATTGCTTTGTCTCTTTTACAAATCCAAGGTAACTTTGACCAGTGCCACTTTCAGTTCTGTTTATTAGAAAAAGAAGGAATAGCAGTAAACACCTCTGACTTTATTGCTTACTTTTAATTATATCTTTTTCTATCTCAACATTGTTTCTTAGGCAAATACCACTCTGAGGCTCACGTTGGGCAAATATGTTGGTAAAGTTTGCTGGAATAAGAAGTTAGATAAACTCACAGCTCTGGGACACTGCAGTTCATTGAGCTGCTTGCTGGATCAATTTTCCTCTCCGCTACCTGCCAGTGGATGTCATACTTACACAAAAATGGTGCAATAAATGAGCCAAATTTCTTCTTCTTCCATTAAAAAAACACCATTCTTGCATTAAATCTTTACAGTCTCCTCAAAGGGAGCTTTGACTTCAGCAGGAGAGTAGCCTGAGGAAGGGAACAAAATTCAACCTAGACTGTGTATTGAGTGAGGATTTATTTTGTGCTTTATGAGCCTCGACTGAAGGCTTCCTAACAGATGTGAGAGATTTTATGGGGGAGGAATTGTCAAATCTCCATGAGAAAACAAATCTCCCTGGTTTTATTAGTGAGCTGTACCCATGCAAGTGAATTCTGTTGTAAATAGAGCTAAAATTGGGTGTCACAGTCACAACAACAGTTTCATCATGATTTTATTATCAGGGTGATGCACTCTTAGCATTTTATTCTAATTCTTTTCATTGTGACTTTCTGTGCTCTGTCCCAGCAAAACATCAAGGCAGTGAGGTGCTGCTGCTGCTGGGCTCCTGTGCCCTGGCAAAAGTGGCGTCAAGGTTATTGTGGGAATTGTATTTCAATTGTGAAGCATTTCAAAATGAGCACTGCTTTCAAATGGTACTCCCTGAAAAAACTGAAGTGTCCAAAAGTAGCTTCCAAAGACACTTCTGAGTGCTGGAGAGATTATTGCCATTCCCCGAGGCACAGGAAACTTAAGAGGCTTAACCAAAAACTGCAGGAGTTCATTGTGAGAACCCTGGGCTGCTGCCAGGAAAACTGAGCTTTGGTTTTTGTTTTTGTTTTTGTTTTTGTTTTTTTAAAATTTCATTGCTGAAATCTCAGGGATTAAAAAAACCAAACATAAACAAAAAAACCCCCACTGAGCACAAAAGAATTAGTGGCTAAATGATTTCTATTGACTTTGCTGTCCAAGATACTCACTTGGAAGCTGATTCTCAGAAGCTAAAATTAGATTGGCATCATATCTAAAGCCCTAGGATTTGTCTTGGTCAGTAGAATTGAAATAAAAATGGTTGGCAGCAACCTTTCTTTCCTTCAGAGGTATCCTGCTAAAGTCTACTCAGTTATACATCTATCAATCATAATGGTGGCATGGTTATATTAATTAATTGCTAGGTTTAGTCAGACTAAACTTTAATCTCTCCAAACAAAGAGCTTTTTTATTATATAAAAATCAATCTCACTTGTTAAACTTCTGTGTTAAAGCGTAGAAAGTTCTCCGCTGTTTTTATTTTTCCTCCTACTACAGCTCAGCATTAACACAGAGCTTTTGGTCGTATTAACTAATACAGATGTTAATTAATTAATCATGCTTGCATAGTTCTCTATTAAATTGCCAGTCTACTAAAATTCATCCTTTCTATTCCCTAAGGGTGTTTGATATTTCAGTGAGGTCTTCTGTTAATTTTCTCTTTTCCACAGCACGTTTAACCTTCTTTTGCTATCATTTAGAGGCATTATTATCTCAGTTATCCTCTCTTGAACCTCCTGTGTTGTCCATTTTTTTCCTTTCCTCTAACCAGAACTGTGTAGGTGCCCCAGATTCTCCTCTGATTAAGTGTAAAAAATCAGGAAAAAATCCTGAATCAGGGTTAACTTTATTAGAAGTCAGATTGTAGAATTCAGACCTGATTTTCTGGTCTATATTAAGGTGCAATTGCTTTGATTTGTATTTATTTTTAATGAGATTTATCTCTGTGTGTGATTAGGCATTTGCTAGTAAATTGTGTCTAGTTTATTTGGAGAGAAAAAAAAATAGAAACTTGGAAAGATTATGAAAAAGAGATTCCAATAATGATTTGGAATCTCAAAGTCGTGATCGGTAATGAGAAGCTAAAGAAGCCCAACCTCCTCCACGAGAAGGGAACTTGGGGTAAAGCTGTGGAACCTTCAGGGAGAGCAGTGCAGAGAGCTCTGAAATCAAGCAAAATGCAACAGAACCCAGAGATTGGGAACTGGAGACAGAATAGTTCAGGGTACATTTAAGATTGACTGAGAGTAATTAACCATCAGAACAATTAACCTATGGACATAGTGAATTTGTTGAAGTATTTAAATTGAGACTAAGGATTTTTCCTAGACATGTGGTTGTTCAACCAGGAATTACTGGGTGAGATTCCTTGGCACTGCCTTCTGTATGAAGTCAGGAAAATTCATCACAGACTCTTTCAGCCTTGAAATTTAAGTCTCCAAATGTCATCTGCTCAAAACCTAATTGTATTTTATTTTTTCCTTCTGTTTGGGGAGGAGGGTATGGCTTTTTCCTAATTAAACACAAAACATCTCATTTCTTGGGATTTTTGTCTCCCAACTATTTTCCTGGCAATAGTGCTGAATAAGCCTTGTCATTCAAGACCCTTTCCTTCCGTCCTGTAATGTAAAATCTCTTTTAATTTATTCCTGTTCTTTGCTATTGCGCTGGCTGGAGTTTGATTGTGGTGGTTACTCGTGTTTCATTTCCAGCTGGTTTTATATACATATATATATATAAAAATATGTACATAAATAAAATGTTTCCTGCGGGACATGTAATTAGACCTGCAGATTTTCTCTCTGCCAAACCTTTCCTGTTTATTTTTTGCTTCCTCAGTGAGGCAGTGGGAGATTTGTTAGGCCAGCTCTCCATGGGTAAATCCATGCTGACTGACTGCCATTTAGCTATCATTTGTTAAGTGTTCCATGCCAACTATTTCCTGATATTTTTATTATTCAAATCGTGCTTGTAGAGC
>VZRL01002562.1:511199-528466 GCA_013397895.1 Origma solitaria | reverse complement strand
CCCCCCCCCCCCCCATTTTTCTTGATATCTGTAATAAATGTAACACAGTTTTCATCCTACTGCCTCTGTCTGTCCTGTCAATCCCAAGGAATCTTCCTGCTGTTCCGGCTGTGCTTTGGCCAAGTCAGAAACTTGAATTGTCATTTCTTTGCCTCTCCTCCCCCTTGGTGTTGTGTGCAGCCCCTCCTCACTCTCCTCATGTAAACCAAGTGAAGGGCAATGAAGTTTTATGCCTCTTACATCAACTTTCTTCCATTTCCACCTCTTTTTGGTATGATTTATTTATCCACAAGCCTGTTCTTCTCATCTACCTGTTGCTCCCAGCCTGGAAGCACATCCTGTGTAGCATTTGGCCTTCCCCTTCATTGCCCAAATCCCCTTATTTCCAATATCCTTACTATAAAACAGTGTTTTAGTGCTGCCTGTGCAGACAAACAATGCCCACCCACGGATGAAATGCTCTGGCATCGAGCAGCTGCTTGCTTTTCCCTGTGCTGAAAGTGTAACATCTCTTCAAGGAAAGGATGCTGTAGCCTCTTGCTGAGACACTGATGACCCATTTTTATTTTCTCTCGTGCTGCTCAAAGACAAAAGAAGGTGAGAGCATCTGAGGGAGTTCTTATGATTAATTGGTCTCTGCTACCTGTCCCAGAACGCAGCCTGAAACTGGAACGCGCCGGCTCCCCGAGCTGCATTCACAGAAAGCAGCTGGGGGCTTTTCTAACAAGCAGCAGCAGCACACACCTGCCACTTCATGTGTGAATGATCCTGAAAATGCCGGCTTGTTGCCACCCCATCAAAGCAGATCTGGTTTTAGATGCAGTTATTTAAGCCCATTTGCATCCCCTTCCTTGTGCTGCGTGCCAGCCATAGAGAGGCACTTTGAGAACGATGCTTTCCTGTGGGTTGTGTTCATGTTTCAGTTTAAAGCCACGGGAGGTGGCTGATTTCCCTTCTCTTGACTGCATCATCCCCGATAAACTGATCCTTTGGCACGTTAATAACGGGGAATCAAGCGAGCTCCAGCACTTGCGCCACCATTGTGGTGCTTCAGCAACCCACTGCCACGTGGGAATTTGTGTTCCGACACTTAGGAAGAGAGAAAAGTGATACCCCCTTCCCATCAATAGGGAACAACAGCACAGAGAGGGGAAATGCATGTGTGTCCCTGGGATAAGGACCATTGGGATCAGCAGGCTCCTCCCAGCACGCAAGTTTAGCACTCAGATGAGTGTTGGAAGAAATGAGGGCAGAACAAAGTCCGCTTTCAGCCCAGGAACATAGAAATGATTTGGACAGATGGGAAAGGGCTCTCCAGAGCCACTTCCAAGGCCCTGTGGCCAAATGGAAGGATGTCTCACTTAAGAGGATATTTGATGGGAGGAAGGACAATAGGAGATACAGCCATGGCTAGAGAATAATTAATTGGGCCCTTTGAAGTCTTTAAAAACATGGTTGGTCATTTGGTTGAAAAATACCTTGGAGTGACTTAATCTGCTCTAAAATGAGCCTGTTTATTGATCCTTGTTTATGTGTTTGCTTTTGGGAGGGGTGAGTAATGTAGGGGTCCCGACGGTGCTTTTAAGACACTTTTACTTCCATTTTTGTTCCCTTTAGAAGCCTCCAAGCAAATAACGTGTGGTCATGCTCCATGAGTGTCACCAGCTTAGCAGATGTTGGCATTTGCAGCACATTGACTCAGGGCAGTGTAGGAAATAACATAACTGTGTTATGCTTCCCCTCAAAGCCTCAGGCTTTATCCTGCTTCTGTTGCCTTTATGCCTGAGAGAAACTCAACTTTAAGTCAGAAGTGCTGGGTCACCAGGCTTCAAGTTCTTAATTTGCATGGAGGAGTTATGTCTACATGAGCAGGCTTCGATTTTGGGGCAGATTGCCCAAATTGCTCAATTCTTGCCCTGTGATGTGTGGCGGAGTCAGCTGCCTCAGAGCTCCACCCTTTCCACTGCTCATGCTTCACAGCACAATGGAGCAACTGATACCCACACCCAAAGCCTCCCTCTGGGGGTGTGAAAGTGGAGACCCTCAATTACTTACAGTTGTGAGGTGCTCCGTGGATCCAACCTCGCTGTGCAAAGCCTTTCCTTGTTTGTTTTCAAATGGATGCAATATACAGGAAAGCATCATACAGTATGTTACATATAACAGACATATTCACAGAGTAATTTCACCTGGAAAAACCCCCTAAAATCAACAAGGGCAGGCATTCCCCCAGCCCTGCCAAGTCTATCACCAACCCATATCCCCAAGTGCCACATCCACACGGATTTGAAATCCCTGCAGGCATGGGGACTTCACCACTGCCCTGGGCAGCATGTTCCAATGCCTGGCCATCCAGATATTTTTTAATATATATATAAAAACTATACATATGGCACTTCAGTAACTGCAGGTGGTTGGACACTGTGCTGCCATGCAGAAAAGACCCTGGAAATACTCAAAGCCTGGCTTAGAATGCCAGCATTGAGACAGAAGGGGTAAATGTGGCAAAGGCTGTGGTGAGCACAGATAACACCTCAGGATGTTCTTGTACATGGCTGGGGCTGTGTCGGACCCTGAGCAGGGACAATCTGGTACAGCCCTTCCAACGCCTTCTGTGCCAGTGCTCATAAATTCCCTTTATCCTTCATGCTGATGGGTGATACGCAGCACTCCTGGGGCACCGTGAATATCAAATATTCATGACATTTCCCGTATTTCCTACAGCCCAGACCCTGTCACTGTAGTACAACCCAGCTGATACCAGGAGCGTGGGGATCATGATCAAGGGGAGTGCTCAGCTCCTTATTTCTGGGTTAGCATAAAATGGGCTGTTCTGCCCTGCAATCCACAGACAGACAATCTGGGACAACAAGGCACGTAACATCATTTTGATATTTTGAGAAATGGGGACAAAAGAATTAGAACAGTCTTGTTGGCTGCCTTCAGAATTTCTTCGTGACAGCCAGTAAGAATTTTTCAGCGGGGAAAAAATTCTAACCTTTTTAACTGCATTTTTTTTAAAGCAAAGAGGCACTTTATTGACATTTTTAGCAGTAAATGCAGCTATTAAAAAGATAAATTGAAAAAAGGTACTCTGAGCCTTTAAGCAATCAAACTGTATGATTGCCTTTCTCTCATCAGTATTATTTACTGCAAGGACAATGTTGCTGAAATTTAGACAAGATCTTAAATTTTCTGTAGTGCTAGCAGGAATTTAGTGTCAGTTTTAATGATATCACACATCCCAGCTTTGTTAACAGGAATTTAACTATAGAACCTGAAATCACTGTTGGCTATAACATGAGCAAAACTTAATACACAGATACAATTCAGTTGGACTTAACAAGTGACTTGATGTCCTGTACACCAAGTTTTGAATTACAGAAAAAACCAGCACTCTTTGGGAATTATTTTCCTGCTGCTTTTGCTTTTAATCCACTTTGCTGTTACTAACTTTTCCCAAACATAAAACCTTATGACCAGCATGCAGACAAAATATCCCTTGCAAGCCTAAGCTGCCCTTACAGCATCATTTAGAAAAATAATTGTTGCTTTAAAACACACAGAAAACTGGAATCTGCTGTGTTGATGATGCAGGAAAACTCTGAGATTATAACTAAGATGAGGCCTTACATCTGAAGCTGGGTAACCTTGGTGATGGAGGAGAATGGATGTGTCTTGTTCTCACTGGACTTGGGATTCTGACCCTAAAAACCCCAGCTGGTATGAGCCAGACTCTCCCAGACTGTTCAAGGACCTGTCACCTGCACAAAATGAATGCCATTGTAAATTAAAGGGCATTCCTATGAACAGCTGTACCAGTTTTATCCTGGGATTTTGTGTGAAGACCTCCAAAAAAAACCTTGGGATTAAGACAAAAATGACCTACTTTGCTGCGGCCTTATTGTTTGAGACCCAACACTGACCATCCCAGAAATATTCTCAGTTAAATGCTGTATCTGCCAGCTGGGATAAAATAGGTGTTAAAGATGATACCAGCATGATTTATAAAGGAATATGTATAACTAGGGAAAATTTTCAAGACAGTTGGATTAAACTGACCAGTGGAATATTTTTGCATGCCTGGACATTGCCATATTTTACTTGGGCAAGAACTTGGGCAGACAAACATCTGCTGAGACACAGAAATACTCACAGTTGGGTTTTCAGGATGTTTTCAGTTTGTTATCTATGGGACAATTTGAATGTGAATTGCAAATTGTCTTTAAAATCTGATTTTAAACAGACCCTTAAAGAGTGCAAGGAGGAAGCTTCATTAGCAGGCAGTTTCTGGTTAGTTTAGCTGCTGTTGATGCTGAGATAATTGCTTGGTCACCAGATTTCCTTTCTTCACTGCCTCCCATACAGATTTTGGCTGGAGATTTCAAGGGCCAGTCAGTCAGTTAAAATCTCTAAGATCAAAAGCCACACTGAATTGTTGTGATTATTTTTTAATGGCTAAATTAGTTTTATCTTCTATATCCTTGGAATAAGTCAAAGCACATTTTCAAGCTGTTCACAACAATCTGCAGTGGGCAATGACACAAAAAAGAAACCCTATTAAGAGAGAAAAACAGAATTGAATTTAAAAAGGGAATGTTTTAGTATGAAACTGTTCTGAAGGAAGCATACTGGAAATTTTGTGATTTGAAAATACAAAGCCTGGTATTTTAAAATTATTGTTTATAATTTTGTAATGGAAATGGAATCCCTGTGAATCTGTACTCAGTTTTAGGCAACCCCCAAAGTGCGGAAAGTTTTAAAAGCTGTGTGTAGGGTACTTATATATAACTGTATACTTTTATTTACTTACCTATTCTTGTCCTTTACTGGGAAGATACGGTAAGTTACTTTTAATTAAGGTAGTGATCCCTAGGGAAGGGACAGGGAAAGAAGGAAATTCCATTGCTTGGGAACCTGAAATGAGGAAAAGGGCAATTATTTGTTAAATTGGATTGCAAATAGCAAATCAGAGAAATGCTGCAGTGTAGAAAACGCTAACTCTGCAAGTTACATATGATTCCTCCCTGCTGAATTTTCTTGTTCTTACATTACAGAACTGCTCTGAAATAGATTCTATCACTTTTTTTTCAGCATGATGATTATTCATTAGCCATGAATATTCAAGATCTGAGCTATTATTTGAATGCAGTTGGCCATATACATTGTATGTAGTGCCTGCTTCTTGATTGGAGAAAAACAGAGCAATTCTTTGTTCAAATATTTGCATCCACACATTTTCCATTTGTTTTTAAACAATATTCATACATTTGAATTTCAAGTGATCATGACATAGCGTGATACCCAGTTAGGAATAAAATTCCCTGGAAGGATAACTGAGTGTTGAATTCGGCGAGCAGATTTAAAAGTGGCACAAATGGGGTTGATAAGTTGCAGTGTCTTGTTTTTACTGTATTGTATTCCCTTTAAGCGCATAATTCATAGAAATATTTAGGTTGGAAAAGACCTCTCCAATTATCAAGTCCAACCAGTAACCCAGCACTGCCAAGGCCACCATTAAACAATGTCCCCAAGTGCCGCCGATCTCGTGGGCTGGACCAGGCGACCGCCAGGGTTGGGGGCAGCCTTCTGGCGGGTTCTGTCGGTGTCCCCAAAATCTGGGTTCACCGCAGACGGGGTTAGGGTCCCCTGGCCAGAGGCCGCGCCCTCCTTCTTTGCAGC
The DNA here is from genome assembly GCA_013397895.1 of Origma solitaria. Lineage (NCBI taxonomy): Eukaryota > Metazoa > Chordata > Aves > Passeriformes > Acanthizidae > Origma > Origma solitaria. The sequence goes on along the minus strand of VZRL01002562.1, from coordinate 522,784 downwards.
CACCCTGCACCCACAAGCCGGAGGGGACAGAGGGAGGTTCCCTCGCCCAGAGCAATCAGACACAGCGGCACGCAGTGACCATCTGCCTGGGCTCGGGACGAGAGACCCAGAGCCCAGCGGGACACCAGACTTTATTCTGAGGGTAACAACCAATCCCAGAACGGCACGGGGAGGGACCAGGGAGGGACTGGGGACAGGGACCAATTGGGAAGGAGGAAGGAAGGAAGGAGAGAGGGAGATATGATATGCCTTTATGGACTGAGGGACAGGAGGCAGAACTAGACCCTTCCCTGGGGCAATCCACCCTCGACCCCACCCCAGGGGGGTCTCAGTCCCTGGGATTCCACAATTTCTGCAGGGGGGAAGGAAGCCTTTGGGCTTGACCCACTGCTACACCCAAGGGCCACATCCACATGGATTTTAATTCCCTCCAGGAACAGCAACTCCACCACTGCCATGGGCAGCCTGTGCCAGGGCTGGACGAGCCTCTTGATCAAGAAATTCCTGAAAGCATGAAAGGGGAAAGCAGAAATAAGATCAGGGCCTATGGAGAACACGACAGAGAAGTTCTGCCCACACCAGGACTCCCATGGCAAAATAAGAAACCTCCTAAAAAATGAAGATCCCCATGTCTATGCATGTGTGTAATGCTGGCCTCACAGAAGTGGGGGAAACTCTTATTTTATTTTTTTCTCCTTTAATACTGAGGATTCAGGGCAACTTTTTATTTCAGCAGCTGTTTTGAGGCTTCATTTCATTTTTCCCTGGATATTTTGGTAATACGTGTCTTGCTACCACTCCGTCAGGTTTCGTGCCTGGGAAGGAACACCCACTGAGTGTGCCAGCCTGCTTGTGGCTCCTCAGCTAGGGACAAGGCTGCAGTTTCAGCTTGGATGAGCTGACAAGGGGAAATTCACGGGCTCACAAGGTGCAGTGGCACTGGAAATCACCTGTCACGTCATTAGCTTGGATTCATTCCTACCAGTGCCAGCGGAATTTCCCATCCTCTCTCCAGGCAAGATCGTGTTCCTTCCCTTAACACTTCTTGCCTCCAGCAGGAGGGGGAGGCCTTGTGGGCTTTCTGCTGTCCTCCAGAATCTCTTTGGAGCTGTGCCACCCATCTCCTGGGTCCCTGGAGGGCAGAGCAGGGGCGGTGCATCCCTGTGCTCACCACACAGCGGGGAGATCCAGTTGCGGATCTCTGCGCTCCAGGGAAGCTGTCTCTGCAGCGATCCCTGCTCCAGCTGGCCTAGCAGGGGGCTGAGGCTCCCCAAAACACCTGAAAGATGCTCAGGAACACAGGATATTCATGGCTTGTGGAATTTGTTGCGAGCTAGGTAAAGATGTTGCTCTCAGTACAATGATCCTGTGCTCAAGTTCAAGTTTTCTTCCCTAGCTTTCCTTCTTTTCCTGGTGGCCAAGTGCATTCCTAAAGGGAAAGGGAAATCAGTCTGCTCCATGCACTGTCAGTTCTAGTACAGCCCATATATGTAACAGCATGATTTTTTTTTCTGGAGGCAATAAAAACTGTATGAGATTGCAAAAGGTTTATGTATGTTTTATAGCAGGAGCAACCATTAGAGCAAAACTACATTGTTTTCCTCTTTCATGCTCCCTTTCTGCTTTCAGACCACATCACTGTGAAGTCAGGCAGGAGGTTCTTCAGCTTCAGAACATGACTCAGGGAAAAAAATTAGCAGTAATGTGATGGATGTATGCAGTGGCATTAAGCAGGCTGTAAATGTTATAAACCAAACGAATTGGAGGCTTAGGTGTGTTGATGCAGAGTGTTTCCTATTCAGATCCCCTAATCAAGCAGGAAACTCAAGGTGTAAAATTTCTGGTGGAATTGAGTGAAGTCAAGGGCTGGTCTTCCCCAGGTTTCGGTGGATGTGTTCCACCACTCACTCACTCCAACTTATTTCCAGGACAATGGGATTTTCAGCAATCATAGAGTAGTTCAGATTGGAAAAGTCCTCTAAGATCACCAAGTCCAATTGCTAAGACAGAACTGCCATGAAATGTAAAATTACACTCTGGAAATGCTCAGTGGCAAGCCCAGAGATGATATAAAGTGATTCAGATGGAGTTACGCAAGTTCCATGTCACTGCCATTATGGATGAGTGGTGGAAAAGCAAAAAGTTTAATCCCTCTGAATGTGTTGGTTGTGTGTTTTGTTTGGTTTCTTGCTGGGAACATTGCTGGAAGAACGGACTTTTTTTTTTTTTAAAGAATAGTGAAATGATTTGCAAAATGCTGGGGCTGCCTATCCTTCATGCATGTTTTTTTCTGTAAGTAGATATTGGACCAAAATGGATCTTTCAGGTTAGAAAATTCAGTGTGTTGCTGATAAGTGTAGATATGTTTTGATAGTAGGCAATTTTCCAGTTCCCAATTCTTCTGGAAGACTGGTAGGTTTTTGGTGCTGAGAAATCTCCTGTCAGCTGCGCCTTTTCTGTTTCCTAAAGCCTGGATTGGACTCCTGTCCTCCCTGAAGGTAGGGTCAGTTTATTGCCTTTGAAAGTAATAGGAAAAAATCACAATTTTAAATTAGGGAAGAGCCAGGAGTGGAATGTGTGATCATACAAAACATATACTAGACGAGAGCAAGTCAACTGCTATCTACCCCCCCAAAAATAAAATAAAATAATGGGATTTTCAGTAAAAATAAAACCCCACAAAGAACTGGCTGCACCATTGGCTCAAAGGATTGATGTTATGTAGATAAATCCCCATGGGAAGCTGTAAATATTGCTCTGCTCAACCAGTTGAGGATAGTGATGTTCTCTAAATGAGGTGAGGATGAGTTTGTCTTCAGACAGGCTCTGACTGAAGGAATGCATTTCCTATCACTAAAGTCACCTGCTATGGAAAATTAAAAGCGAAACTAAAATTGAGGCCTTTTCCTATCCCTGAAACAAACACTGTAATAATTTACCTTGCCTTTAACATCCTAATTGCAGTTCAGTTAAAAGGCTAATTAGCATCGAAGTACTAATTAATATTGGCATTTTCCATCAAAGAGGCTAAAACAGAACGTGTTCCTGCAAGTCATTGCTGAATTCTATGGAAAACTGAGACTTTGCAGTGGCTGATCATCCTCTGTGACAAAACTAGGTAAAGAATAAATCCATAAAACACCAGTATGCCCATTTTTCTTGTACTAATTCCAAGGAGTTCAATGACACCCAAACCATTCCGTGATTCTGTTCTATTCTGGGATATTTTGAATATGTGCAGTACTGAATTGGTGCTCTGATGCTTTGGTAGTTTCAGGTTCATCCTCTGCTGGCTCTGCTCCTATGTGGTTTTTAAACAGTAGCAAATCACTCCTTAGGATTGTAAAATAAATATTAAGAGGTCAGTTCATTTACAGTTTGCCCTTTTGCGAAATATTCTTACACAGGTCCATTACTTCACGGTATTATGGAATAACATCCTTAGCAGTCCCTATTATAACTTTAGTTCTAGCATTGTTTGTCCTTTCAGCCTCCTCTGGGACTTTCTTTCTCCTAAAAAAGCAAAATATTCTCTATAGACAACTAAACAAAATCTTTGGCTCCATGGAGGAGTCGCTGAACTTGATACAAATCTACTCCACAGGCAGTTGCGGCACCCAGCTTTTGCCTGCTGTGGAAAATATGTTCAACTTCTGTTAAACTTGGAAAATTGTCCCATTCCCAGAGCAGAGCTGTAGCCTGTGACATCTGGGTTTCCTTTTTATGGCTCTGAAACCCAGCTGACACTACCAGGAGCAGAATGCTGTATATGGACCTGAAAACTTGTCCTTCAGCTTTGCTTGTTCCAGGGGAAACTCATTTGTAAATAATAAATAAAACATTTAATTTCCCTTCAGTATTTCTGCTGTCGAAACTACAGAAATCATTGACCAGGTTGGCCTTGCCTGTATTTCAGATTTCTCAATTTCATCCATTTGGGATAGTCCCAGGAGCATCACAGAAAAGAAACCTTTTAGCAGTTTCTTGTTTTGCCTTCTTAAATTCCTAAATGTTTTGGTTTCTCACTGCCTACGGTTGGGGTTTGTTTTGTTACTGCACTGTCTTGGGTGTTTTCCTGGAAACGTGAGCCAAGCTGAAACTGTGGAGCTGTTCCTCCTGGAATTTTTCAGTGCAGACCTCTGATTCTCTTTTGACTCCTCCATATTTTCTGCCAGGATAGGACTATTCATGTTGTGTACAAATAACTGTATTTGCAGGAAATGCATAGAATGCAGAGAAATAACAATTTTTTTGTTTTCAGTCTTTTCACGCCCAGTGATTTATTTTGACACCGAGCGTTTTTTCTCTTTCTTTACGTTACCTTGGAAAAATAAGTTCTTAAATGATGATTTGGCTTAACCTGCTGCTGGAGCCAGGAGCTGGCAGAGGTGTCTCCAGGAGATGATTGGTGATATTTTGAAGCTGGCACATGCAGGAGCTGAGTTTCAGAGGGCAGAGAGCTCTGTGAGCAGCTGCGACTTTGCTCTTTTAAGCTGCCTTTTACTTGCTTGAATAACTGTGGTTTTGATGAAACCAAGGAAAGCAGCGGTGAAGGGAATTAGATGTAATGACTGTAAAAAGAAGTGAAGGAGAAAGGGGACACACATGGCTTCGGTGTAACTTATCTTTGACAAGCTGATCTGTTATTTTGCACTGATGGAAAGGTTCAGTCCATTAACTGGTGGTCTTCTACTGAGGACAGGGAGCTGACAAGGCATGAAGGGCTTGGGCCAGCAAGACCACAAAGTACTTGATCTATGAATGCTTGGCTTTTATTGTCAACAGCGGGAACGACTTGACTTTCATATGTTCCCCCTACGTGTGAGAAAGCGAATATAAATTAATAGCTACAGTAATTTTCTCTGGGTAAATCCATCTAAATGATCAGAAACACAAGGATGCTGAAAGGCTAATGGCTTCCCTCCCTGACATGATGAACATCTACAGCTGTTTGTGGAGCCAAAGGCAGGTCTGGGTGCTCGCTGTCTTTCAAAATCAGGTCACAGGACCAATCATGCCTTTCTACACAAAATCCCCTTGATTTCAGTAAAATTTACATGAACTGGATGACAGCCTGATGTACTGATGCTACATCTGAGTTCCTAAAAATTACAAGGCTTGGAAATGACTGCTCTGTTTGCCTTCCAGGAGATGTGAGACTACAGGTGGAGTGTTTTTATCTCCAACTGTTGAACATACCAGTGTTTTCCACTTACATATGCAACAGTCTGTAGTCAGACAATCGAAGTGACAAATTAGCAAATTTGAGAGACTTGCTGCCCAGTAATGGTTATGTACACACATCCAGTCTTTCCCAGCAACAAATAAAACAGATCAGCCATAAAGTTCTAATTATATGGTTAATAGGTGGCTATTTAAATTAATGAGTTTACCTGCCCCTTACCTGAGGCGTGTAACCATGTGTGAATTCCTCCACCACTGCAATGGGAAGTATAAAAAAGTTCATGTGAACTCCTAACCCTTGTAACCCACAGACAGAACTCTTGCTCAGTGACTTGCTACCAGCCACTGTGGTCTGTGTTGTCAATTCAAATGAAGGACAAAAGAAAAATCAAGAGAGAAAAAAAATGTCTGTTTTGTGTCCTTTCTTTTTGCCCTGGGTCTCTGTGATGTGGCAGCCATCAGACAGCAGTCACATATATTTCATTTTTTGAAATTGATTTGCAGTTTGCAAGAGGCTGAGAAGCAATAAAATCTAAGCTTACCTAACACCTGGTAGCATTAAGTACAGTTCAGAAACTTCCAACTAATAAAAGAGGCAACATAATTTGGATTTAGCAAAAAGTAGGATTTATGAATTCTTCATTCACTGTGACTAACTCATGCCCTTGGGAAAGTTTCTCCATCTCTATTTTACCAGATCCGTGTGGAAAATGAACTTGGCATGGAAGGTATTTATGAACTTTGGAAATTCTATGTAAATAAAGCCAAATAGCCAATGATTGATAAATACATTTAACCTTAAATAAAATAAATGATCGGCTCAGAGGTTGCTGAGATGTCCCTGAGGTGGTGAATGCTGACTAGAAGAGGGAAGTACTTTGCTTTGTTTGCAAACTGGAGATGATATTCCTGCGTAATGAAAGATGGCTTTAGCAGGGAGCATCCCTTCCCCTTGTTGAGCAGCCTCCTCTTTTGGCAGAAACAAGCTCCAGAAAGATCAAATGCATGTTTAGCCTGACAGCAGAGAGCCCTCATGGGTTTGATGAACTCCATCTTTTAACAACAAACTTCAACAAAGTCATTTTTAAACACGTGGAGTCTATGTAATCCCTACTTTGTATAACTCAACTCTGTAAAAATCTTGTTGTGTAACTTTCAAGCAAATACTAGCCTTAGCAAATGGGTATTTATGGCTCTGAGTGGTTAAATGTGGCATATTCCTGATCCTGAGGAGTAAGTTTTGAGACAGAAGACCTTGATATGAAAACAAAAATGTTAGTAAATATTCCTATTGGCAGGAAAAGGAGAACATCTGCTCAAGTCACGAGTGGTTTGTTGCCTGAGTTAGCAGCAGGGCAGCCTACAGCTAATTAGCTATGGCTTGATAAGAGAACAGGAGTGCAGTGGATAGAAATGTTTGTCATCTGAAGTTGCTTGAAATCCCTCTAAAAGCATTAAAAATGTGTCACTTCACTTTCCTTTTTAATTCTTTCCTTGCAGTCTTTGGAAATTGCTGCCCTGAGTGCTTAGCTATGAGTACAGACCCCCACTGAAACCCAGATGCACGAAATGGCTTGGCTTGATCTGGTTTGCATTAAAGCATTTCAGCAAGCACTTGTCCATTCCTACCCAGAAATGCACACAAGCACATGCATAGCACTGAGCACATCTCCCAAACTCCAATTTAAGCATAGATTTTTCCACATGTGCTGGGGCAACACCAAGATCAGGCAGAATATGGAATCTGCATTCTTTTAAGATTTTATTGTGGGTCTGGTCTTGAGAGCTGCAGAGCCAGTCTGGATTTGGGACCACAGGCTCCAAACACCTCTCCTGCTTTTTTTCCTAAACTCACCTTGTGCAGGGATCTCTGAGATTTAAAAGGGATCTGTCCATTCCGGCACCTTTGAAACTCAGCTATCTGCAGTAAGGGTGAGGTAATTGTGGGTGCCAGCATGATTAACCTTGCATGTCTATTATGTTAATTCCTGAAGACAGGCCTGCTAATGTGTGGAAATAGGAAAAACCTCCAGTATGTTTCACTCTTCCCCCAGTTCCTTGCAGTCTAAGTCTGTAATTTATATTTTGTGTAAGATGCTTCATTTTGGCATAGCTCCCGTGAGAGTTAAATGCTAAATTCTCTTGAGAGGAATATATTTTTTAAAAATGGCACCTATTTTTATAGGGAGAGAAACTTTATGCATTTGAACAAGGTGAGTGACACTTGTTTTCCACTGTATTTGAGACTGACACACTCCTCTGATGAATCTTCTTTGGTCATTTGCACTCGCTCAGCTTTGCCCTCAGCAAAAAGTGTGGTAAATGAGCTGCTTCTCTCATTATTTCTGAGTATATGGAGGACTGCTGACTTCCGGTTTTATTACTACCCAGATACAGTGAAGAACAGAGGTGAGTTGCAGAACATTCAGCGAACGCCAGAGGTACCATTTTAAAATTCCCGTTTTCCTTTGTTGTGTTCTATTTTATTATTGCCATTGATTTCAATTAGTTCAGACAGTAAATCCCATTGATTGACTCAGGGAATGTGGGCTCCAAGTGAAGCATGGGCACAGAAGCACAACATCTGCTGCACAGAACAATAAAAGTGAGGAGATTATTTTAAAACTGCATTTGTAGCTGGAGGAGGATGTGGAGGGATGGTTGGGATGGTTGGGATGCAGCTGTTCTGGCCCATGCTCAGGAGGAGCTCCTGACAGGGAAGAGGAGGAGGAGGAGGAGGAGTGAAACTCAGCTCTGAATTAAACCACACTCTTCCTCCCGGGCTTCAGATTAAGCAAGATGCCTTTGATAGTGATGTGAAAAATTCTTGGGTCACATTGCAAAGCCAATTCTATTTCCATTGTTTGTTGTCCCTGGAAAAGGAGTGACAAACCACTGTGGGCACTGGAGAGGTCTGGGAGGTTGTGGTGATGTCCAACAAGCGCTTAAAATAAACCATTGTGCCACTGGGTCACTGTGCACGTAACCTGGGGAGGAAATGAATTAACCACGGAAATCAGAACTGCCAAATCACAAAACCATCTGAACATAAAGGAGAGGCACCCAAACTTTGGTACAGGAAATGTAGGTGATTTATTGTTTCATTTTTGCTGCATAATAGCAATTTTTGCTTTTATATTAATTTATAGAATAGTTATTTTCTTCAACATGAACGAGGTAAGGAAGGGAGGCCTTTTATTCTCTCCTTCTTTAAATAGCAAGAAACTTGCAATAAATGACTCCATAGTCTTTTATCTGTAATGGAAAATGAACAGATTTCTCTCCTTGTCAGTCATTAATTTAAAAAAGTATTTTGTCTTGGAGAGCAAGGAACCTAGTAAAAATTGACATGAAGTTTTTTATATTTAAATGCCTTATTATCTTAAAGGGCACGATAATCTTACATCAGGAGACGTTCATGTATTTTACACCTCTTCCAGATCTGTGTCTAAATGGTGCTTTTAATGACTTCTATTATTCTTGAAGAACATAAAGAACTGCTGGAGGAATCTATTCACAGACACAGAAAAAAAATTTCTGCATTAATTTAACTTTATATTGGTTTAAGCTTAATAAGCTGGCTTATTAAGGCCAACTGATGAACCATTTCTGAATAGAAGGGGGAAAACAGAAGTATGGAAGCAAAGTACAATCATGGGATAAAGATGTCAAAACATCCCACCCAAAAAGAGCTTAGGAAGTCAGAGAGTATTGAACACAGCATAGAAAAGGATTGGGAATTCAGTGGCGAAGGTCATATGGGCCTTTAGAGTGAGAGGGCTGAGATCTTGTCTCGTAAGCAAAAGCAGCCTTCAAAGTTATTTGAGAGATTTGGCCATGAGAGTACTTCTTATGAGGTTTAGAAAAGGTGCAAAAAAAGCAAAATAAAATTCCCAGCTAATTCATACAACTAGATCATTTTGAAAACTTATAAAATGCCAAGGAATATGTAGGTGTTTTTTTTCAAACAAAATATTTAACTTTTTATCTCTTGTACAGAAATCTGAATTTGGATTCAGGTACATTATTGCTTTAGTCCTACCTCAATTTCTTGTCATTCAGCTGATGCAGGGTCTGTTTGACAGAGTTTTAAAAATCTTATAATATGCCTAGTGCTGGACTTGCATCCAAAATTACCAAAATGCACTGAAACCAGGTCATTAATCTAAAACAATGAGAGGTTAAAAAGTCCTTGAAACTTCCTTTGCTATGAATAAGACCCATGGGTTTCATCCCACCTGCCCCCCTCAGCCTACAAAGTGTTATTCTCCAGTCTGGTATAATCAATAATCAACTGTACCCATGGAAGGAAGTTCCCTTGAGCTGCACAGTTGTGTAATTTCTATGAAATATGGAGATTTGATCTTGCTGTACCTGCTTTTTTAGAAGGATAAATTGTCACAGACAATTTCTACTACCACATTCTGACTCTCCAAGTTTTCCAGGCCATTGGTTGTAGTCGGAAGTAGATGCTTTGTCCGGGTTTTCTTGGCTCAAGAAGCTCCTGAGGGTCATCATCATGTTTTTTTGAAGGACTAAACCTAAACATCTGGAAACTGAAAATTTACTGAATTATAGATAAAGCTTTGGCAGGACTTAACAAGGAAAAATTTTAGCCATCACAGTTAAAATTTAGGGGATGTAAATTTGTGCTTTCCTGTTGTCTCCAGCAGTATTTAGAACATACTTGAAGGATGTTGTTTCTCTTGCATCTCAGGCAAGGCAAAGATATGTGCTGTTTAATTTGGTCTTACTTTGAGGCTTTTCATGTGGATTTTCATGATTTAGATGTCAATAAAAATTTTTTTTGTTTCCACTTTTTGTACACTGGTAATTGCATACAATACTGAGTTTTGAATTAAAGCATAAAAATGAATGAAAAACTATTGTTTTTTTGGGGGGTTCCCCCCCTTTTTTGTTGCTGTTCACTGTTTGCAAGTTTTTAATTGTAAAAGATGCTGTAGATGAAGTGTTTCTCCTTAGCACTGCTGTCCTATTTTCCCTGTGATATCCCCGGGGGATCTAACATGAGTTTAAGTAAGTCCATTTTTTCTCGACTGACAGAGCAAATGTTCAGATGCTTTAAAATTTAAAGAGCAAAATGTAGGGATGGGTAAATTAGCTCAGAAGAGGTAGGAAGTTCCCATTCAAGCCAAATAGTCTTCTTTTGGTTTGTTTGCTTGCTTAATTCTCCTTGGTTTTGTTTGCTTTTAATTTCCCATTAGGATGTTGCATTTTGAGAGCTTGGCATTCCCAATATCCTTCACTGTATCTAAAAGGAAAGACCTCCATGTGTCGCCAAGGGAAAAAGGGAGAAAGATGTGTGAACTTTGCCAGTGAACACACCTATGTGCACAAGTCCTCTTGCGTGAAAATTATTTTCATGGCATGCAGTTGAATGCTTATTAATATTCATGAGGTAACAGAGTTGCTCTGTATATATTAAAGAATATTCTCCTTTTCAAGGACATTTCTTATTTGAAAAAGAGCGACAACAGTAAAAAGTTTGGTAGCTGTACAAAGCAGTTCAGAAGTCCAAAACTGAGTTACTGAAATGTATGTGCATTTTCTGTTCTATGTAGTTTGAAATGGCTTATGTAGAAAAAAAATGCAGTGAGGGTCATTGTGCCAAAGGGTCGACACCTTCAAGTAGTCTAAAATCCATACTCTTGTGTGGGGTAACTTGAGACTTGTTCTAAATGGCATTATTGATTCAAAGTCGGTGTCATTCGGGGAAAAAAGAGTCCAAGATGTTTCGAGGATGACATTTTACCGCGGTCCTAACTTTGCTGCATCCACCAACGACTTGGACCGCGGTTCTCCCGACTCCCAGTCCTTCCAGCGTCTGGGCAGAGACCTTAGCCCGGAACGTGTGTGAGACCCAGGCTGTGCCGAGACAATCCGCGGCGCATTTGGGATCCGCTGCCGAGCCGTGTTTGCCCCTGGAAGCAGGTGCGGGATGGCCGGGAAGCTGTGCAGGGACGGCGGCAGCAGCAGCGGCGCAATCGGAGCGTGTGGGATCAGCACATCCCTGCCCACATCTCCAGCCGGGATTGCCCCCAGCTCCACATCTGTGCTCGCCGCACCCTCCACACGCTTGTGTTGAGTCTGGCGCCTACCATTCCTTAGGAAGTCGGCGTGTCGGGAGAAGTTTCTGACGGCACCGTTCATCCCCAGCAGCAGCAGCAGCAGCTCCTGGACAGCCTCCCTGTGCCGGGATACGCGGCATGCTCCCGCCCAGCTGAGCGTGCTCGGGCCGCTCCCGGGACACAGGATTAAGAACCCCCAAGAAATGGAGCGTGCGGGGAGCGGCGCTGGCTGAGGGGCCGAGCTGGGGACACCGCTCCGCGCGCCGCCGGACGCGCAGGTAGCCCCGGCCCCGCGGCGGCCGAGGGGACACC
>VZRL01002562.1:491154-510908 GCA_013397895.1 Origma solitaria | reverse complement strand
GCTGAGGCGGGAGGTCCGGCTGCTCCTTCCCTCCGAGCGGCACCTCCTGCCGCGGCTGCCGGCTGGGAGCGGGCGGGGGGCGGTGAGGGGACGGGCAGGGGCCGCTTGAGGGGAGGAGGGCGGTGAGGGCCGGGCGGGCCGGGGCAGGTGGCTCCGGCGCTCCCGGTGCGGGGCATTCCGGCTTTTTGAAGGGAGGGAAGAGGGCAGGAGGTAAGGGATGGGAGAAAGGCTAAATCCTCGCTCAAACGCAGAGCGAGCTCCTCTCACGCTGCCTGTGGGACCGCGAGCCTCAGGATGAAGTAGGAGAGAGGAATATGAGTGTGGATAGAGGGAAAGTGCTTCCTAAGGGCTTCCCGGAGTAGTGAACGCAGTGGGAAATCGCATCAGGCCTTGCTCTTTAACACAGGAGAAGTCACTAAACCTCTCTGCAAGTGACTGAATGAACCGGTGAAATTTATTCTTCTCCTGAAAGTTCTTTACATACTTTCCTTATTTGCATCTTCCCTTCCTCCTTTCCTGAGTTTTTGGCTCTGTTTAAGTCCTCTCAGAATAACCTGCCTTGTTGGAGGGACTCTCTGTCAGGGGAGAAAAAAAAGTTTTCAAAAACAAATGGTATCTTTGTTTAAAGCTATTTGTGGATCAAGGTTGTGACTTAACTGTGAAAGAGAATGGCTGTCCTTTGCTTACATTAAAAACACAGTAACACATTAAAACAATCCAAGTCTGGGGAGGTAACTGGGCTGAAATGCAATTCAGCAGTGTGAGACTTTAATGTCGGTTTTACAGTACCTCATCTCTCTGGTGAATAAATAGATAATTAGTTGTAGGGCTTTTCTTTTTGTGTGTTATTTGAAGAAGTTCTTCAGGATAGAGATGGTAGTTGATAATACCTTTAATTTCTCCCACTCTCCTCCTGAGCTCTGTAGCTAAGATCTTTAAAGTCCTTTTCAACCCAGGCCATTCCATAATTCTATGATGGGTTTAGATGACAAGACAGCAAGAAAAGGGTAAATTATGGATCCACCCTTTCCAGGTTTCTGTTATTTTTAAAAGTTGCAGCTCCACCTGGACACCTCCAAACTACAATGCAGATTTGGTGTTTCTTCTCTAGCCACAGTGGTTTGGTCCAGAATAATTAAGCTGAAAAGAGGAGCAGCTGAGTTCAGGTAGTGAGGCTTGAAGACCGACCAAATGCAGCATTACACCTGCACACCTTTTCTAGGTGTCTTGCTGTAAACTAGAATTAAGAGCCCATGAAAATACATCTGAGGGTCTCCTCCTCCTCCTTCTGTAGGGGGGGGGTCTTGCAGCTTTAGGAAGTGTCTGTCGGGGCAAGGCTGGGAATTGTGGTGCTCCTTCCTCAGCCCAGCCAAGAGCTCTCCAGAGAAAGTGAATTATGCAAGAGACTCCACTGGCTTGATCAAATTTCTTTCTCCAGTTTCATTGGTGGACTTGAGTTTCACAGCGCCTGAGGTCAGCCTGTTCTGCTGGGGGCTGGAGGAGTGTTCTCAGTGTGACAGAACTGTGAGTTTCCAGAGAAGCCCCTCAGAGCCCCAGTGTGACGTAGGTCTTCCCATCAAACTAGTTTTCCATTAATTAAGAAAGTATGCACCCTAGATAGTGTGAACTCCTTGATGAGGATAGTAGAGACAAGTTATTTATGCTCAGCCTTTTAATCCTTCTCTTTTTTTTGACCTTTGCTTATTTCTTCGGAGTTAGTTATTCGTGTCTCTGGCAGACTTGAAGCAGCTTTGCTGAGACCTACAGGAGGATCACTGCTCTATTTTCTAACTTCTCAATCTTGTCCTAATCAAAAATGTAAATACATGCATAATGATTTGCATGTCATTAACTTCCAAAAAACACCCTCGTGCTAAAATCAATGTTTTTTGAAACCCAATTTTCCTGCCTGTCTGAGAAGTTACACCTGGAATTCACAAACCATGAATTCTGAGAATATAAACTGCTTTCAGCCTTGCTGTTTACTGTCTGCTTCTTTTTTTCTTTCCAGTTCATCCAGGGAAGAACAATGAATTAAAAATATGGTGATAGTGATTTTTCTAACCAGTTTCCTTCTTCAGTCTTCATATTCCAACTGAAAGTTTCAAAACTAAAGATGAACAAAGTTAGTGTGGTATATACTCATTATACACTCATTTTGCCAGCACCAAACTCATGGTGGTCATTTATGACCACAGCATCTAACACATCCCAGAAATTCCAGGGAAACGTGGATGGGAGCATGCAGATTTCGAGGAATACAGGGAAAGCAGGAGGAAATAATGTCATTTCGGGCCAGGTTGGCATTGTAGCTGCCCCTGGATGTCACTTTCCCTGGCACAGTGCTGTGTGTGAGAGCTGAAGGATCCGGCTGTGTCTGGAGCAATCAGCAGCCTGGGATACGACACGGGCGCTCTGCCAGCAGTTCACAGGAGTGTGTTTTTGCCTGATGTCAGAGATGCTGGGAATGAGAGTTCCTGGGCTCTGGCTGGGCTGTGGGAGGTGACTGTCACTGGCATCTCAGAGAGGCTGAGTGTGTGTGTTTGACAGAGGAGTCGTTGCACATTTCAGGATAAGCAGATGAGGCTGAATCCACGTTAAAAACGCAGGGCCTGGAATGAGCCTTTGCTATGCATGGCTTGCCCACAACTCGGGGCTTGTTTTAATCGGCTGCCTTCAAGTCAGTGAGTCTGGGAGCCAGCGCGGGGTTACCCTGGATCAGATGCCAGAGCACGTAAGGGCTCTCCCTCTCTGGAAATGCTTTGGAAACAGGATTAGCTGCAGTGCTGCAAGCCTCATGTGCTGCTGGATGTGTTATACTGTGGGTACAAACACAAATTTGGGACCCCTTGGGAGCAAACAGAAAGTGCCACTGCTGTTCAATGGAGCAGCTATAACATGTCCCTTCTTTCAGGAAGGAGGGGAAACCAGTGAGCAGCAATTCTGTCGACACAAATAAAAGATCTGCTTCTAAACAGTGAGATAAAACGTAAGGCAAACTGTGGATCAGATTGACGTTCCAGTGATATTTGAAAAAGCATTCTGGTTTCTGTGCTAGGACACAAGCAGCTGTCTGATGCCTGAGATATATTTCGCACTTGACACTGCTTCTAATGAATTTCTGTATTAAAAGTAAAAGGTGCGTGATCTCCCACTTAGGAAAAAAACACATTTTTTTTTGAGAAACTATTTAGGACACTGATGAGAAGAAGCAGGAGAGGGCAATGCACCCATATTGACTCTTGAGCATGGACTGTCCTGCTGCAGCAGGTGAGGAATGTCCCTTGTGCTCCAGACCCTGGGAGCATCTTGGTAGCTGTGCATGGTTGAGCAATGGGATGCTTAATGAGGGGTTGCTGAGCTGTGCGCTCAGCGTTGTGCCAGCACCTTCTCACAGGCACCAGAGACTGTGCCTCCACAATTAAATAAAATAGGCCAGTGGCTCTGCTCCATCCCCAGGGCCAAAAGGCACAGCTCCCTCCCACGTGCTGAGCTTGCTCCTCTCCAAAACCGAGTGGGACTGACCAGGCTGGCTCTTTCCGAAAAAAGAGTGGGTGTGGCCAGGCTGGCTCCTCCCCAAATGGAATGGCACTGACCAGACTGGCTGTCAGAAATGGATTCTGGGGTCTCTGAGTGCCCGCACTGTGCCCACTCCCTCACTCTCTGGAATCCTGGGATCAGCAGGCAAAAAACTGTAGTGAGAGTATAGACAATTAAGCCCCATAAATAATCTCTGGCCTGTTTAGTTTAGTAAATCTGTAGCTGTGATGTTCAGGACCTCTGGCATCATTCATCTGAGATTGTCATTGCACTTTCATGTAGAAGAGGTTGTCATATAAAATTGGCTTAAACCACATAATTCCTATGTTTGGATTCTAGTATGACTGATTTGGGTTTTGTTAGCACCGTTGCACCTCACCTTGTACAGGAGCTCCTCACTGCAATTTCAGACTCACAGTGCACGATTGCTGTTGTTTAATTAAACTTTACTGACAAAATATCAGCAGTGACAACATGTGAGAATTGTAATGAGGACGCTGTTGGAAATACACTTCTGGGACTGACATCCTTTCAGTTACAAACAGGGGATGTTTACTCTGTCTGAGTAAATTTTGAACGTGAACCTCAGAAAACCAGTTAGTTAGACTCTGAAGCTGTGAAACCAGCATCTTAAGCTTTAAATTTAAATTTCAATCACCAGAGTGTAAGAGAAAATATATTCAATAGTCCTTAATCTGATTATCAAAATACTCCTCCCTTAATTTTTGTTATCGCTTCAATATAAATATTTCAAATCATCCAATCATTCCACTGTAATGAATTTTACCTGGGGATGTGAGAAAAGACTGCATCTTCAATAGTTTGAATTCTGCAGATGATCTTTTCACATCGTTGTGTCTCAGATAGGGAGATCTGTTCCTGGGTCATTTCTCATAGCTGGTGGTCACTGATAGGTTGTAGCAGGTGGAAAGAAGCCCAACTGGAGTACTGACGGAAAAATGTAGGGGAGGAAAAGGAAGAAAGGGCAGATTTTAAAGAAAAAGAGAAGTAGAGATAGAAATTGACCAAGAGTTAATCATAACCAGGGAGAAAGTGTTTGCAGTGGAAAAGGCAACAAGTGGTACAAAAGGTCCTTAAAATGCCACATATTTAATTCTGCTTGTAAAGGAATCCGTTTCTAGTGGAAAACTGATGTCTCTGTTCTCCACCCCTGAAAAATTGTAAAATTTATTCCCGGTACACCCTTTGGCTTCCTGCATTTCTAATTGAACCGGTGCTCTGTTTCTTCATTAAGCTACAAAAGTCACAGTTAATCAATTTTGCCCCTCCAAATCTATAATGTTGACTTAGGTGTAAAGGATTCTCCCCTTCTTGGTGGATATTTAAAATGTCTCAGAATTTTTTTGTAAGAAAGCTGGACCTTAGTCTTGGTAGTGTGAGGTGTCACTGATGGTGTGTTTATACACCAACACCAACCTTATTTTTGACCAAAATCTTCATTTAAACAAGGCATACAATTAAAGAATTTGAGATAAGGCTTTTTGGGTAGAAGGTGAAGCTTTAGTAATGAGAAAAGCCTGTGCATAGATCCCATGAAACCAATATTAAATGAGGACTGATGGCAGAAATGGTGATGTTCAGTGGCCTGGTAGTGAATTATGTTGATGTTCCTCATACATTTTGAAAGCAGCTTTTCCAGGGAAAGAGAGTGATGTGAATAGGGTGTGTCACTGGGAACCACGTTGAGTTTTAATTAGGTCACATTTTGATTAAAATTGATGTGTATCAACATTTTTTCATTTCCCTGCTATTTTCAAAAGTTTTACTGGCCACTGTCACATATGGAGATCTTTTCAAATGATCAAAAAAACCCCAAAACCCAGTGCACTGAGTTCCTCCACCATAAAACACCCCTTAAGGTGGAGGTTTCCCACCTGAGTCTTTCCCACTGCCATGCTGCAGATGGGGAAGAATCAAACACCTGCCCCTACTGATCACCTCCTCTACAGAGAGGGACTTTCAAAAGACCTGATCTGGTCAAAAATTAAGTGTAATAAAACTTGTGCCACTTGCCAGCCTCTGGATTACTCCCAGGACATGTCCTTACAGCTCTGATATTTCCAGAAAGAGTAAATTTCAAGCTGGCAGGTAAGTGGCCTGTGGAAGTCTTCCAGCAGGTCTTTTAGACCAGCTGCTTTCCTCTAGGATCCCCCTCAGAGCATGGCATTGCTGGAGCAAGCTCAGCAATTTGGCCCCTTAATTTGGCCTGGTGTGTTT
Organism: Origma solitaria; assembly: GCA_013397895.1. Taxonomy (NCBI): domain Eukaryota; kingdom Metazoa; phylum Chordata; class Aves; order Passeriformes; family Acanthizidae; genus Origma; species Origma solitaria. Next base: position 505,130 of record VZRL01002562.1, on the reverse strand, counting down.
TCATGTCTGTGGCCATTCCTTCTGACAGCAGATTTTGAAGCACACTCCAGATGATCCAGGCTGTATGAAAACATCCAGACTTCTGAAATGATCTCTATCCAGTTAGACAACATTCTCGTAGAACATGACTGCATATAGTATATTGCTATTAGTTTTGTTTCTATGCATTACTTTAATGATGCTGCCATCAGTGCAGTGGACTGGACAATTCCTGTCTTCTCCAGGAAATATTAGGATAGGGTTTTCTGAAGCATGGTACAGCCTGAAAAACATAAGCCAGATGATACCCATTCCTACTACTGCTGCTCACCTACCCTTTGTTTCCCTCTTCAGATTAGACCTGGCAAAGATGAAAAGTTTCAAATGGAATGGCAATGTTTTTTGGTAGTCAGGCTCGTCTGCCTGCCTGCTGCAGGTTATAAGGATGTAATTCCTGTTAGGATCAGCAAGATGTGCCAGCTGTGGGTTCCTCAGGAGAGGAATGGAGCTGTTCTGCTTGCCATCGTCATTTCTCTGAAATGGGCCTGAAAGCTGCTTGGGAACTCAACAGTGCCCAGCAGTGTAACCCTTTTCCTGCTTTTTGCTTCCAGCTGTGTTGGATCCATTCTCTCCCTGTTAGAAGGCACCATCCCACCAGGACAGAGGAGCAGGCTCAGCCTTGTTGATTCCTTCGGAGCTGCTCCACTTGGGGACACAGGGTGAGCTCACAGGGGGGCACAGGGGCTCCTCACAGGGGAAGAGGCAGTCTCAGGGTCAGCACTGCATGTCCCTCCTGGCCTTTCACCCCACGAGAGTTGTCTCGCACCTGTGGATGCTGGTTTTTCCCTGTTTTCTGCAAAACTAAACTGGACTCACCATTTTTCATGTGTTATAGAAGACAAACATCCATCACTTTGCCATCCGGATAGCATTAATTTTCATGGAGCAACTTAACTTTTGACAAATTCTGCTTTTTTCCTCTGGTCTTTGCACTTGCACAGTCAGGTCTGAAAAGGGTGTCACTATAGATGTCACTTTGCCTATCAGTTAAGGAAACTGAATGTGCAGAATAAAGCCAAGTGACATTTTTACATTTCAAAACCCAGGGAAAACGTTTGAGGAATGAAAGTGTTTATTTTCCATACTTGGAAGCCCTCAGCTGGTGTCAGGAGCTCTGCTGAAATTGATTATTTATGCCAATATTCAGACTTCAAAACTGCAAGTGTTAATGCAGAGAGTAGCCCTTAAATGCCACATGGAAGAAAATTAGTCAAGGTCCCTAAAAGATTCATATCACAAAAAAGTAGTCCAAGATAGCATTTTCCTTTTTAATTCTTTTTTTCTGTTCTCTGCCTATGATATGCCAGTAATGCTGTATTCCCTGTTTCTCTCCTGAGGAGAGGGACATTTCCCACACAGCTGTGTGATGTCAGTGCAGTGCCTGATATCCCATGAAGCTGGATAACGGTGCTCTGTTTCTTTGTTTTCCATTGGATTATATTTTTAATCCCAAATGTCTGTATATGACAGTGTTGGTGACTGGTGGCTTTTGCACTTTCCCTTCTATAGAGGGTGTGATCTTCATTTTTAATGAGTTCCTGAAATAAACACTTTCCTATGTTTCAAAGCCGAAAAGAGAAAAAGGAGTCTTTTTCAAAGTTCAACTGAAAACTTAAACATTTCCTTGAAATTTTCTCTCCTGTAGTAATCCACCTGTTTGATATGACTTTCTCTTTTGTCAACAAAGCTGGGCTAAAACTTTGAGGATTACTCTGAAACTTTCCTCCCATGAGACTTCAGATTGACAGAGAAGGTATAAAACTACATGAAATTAAACTCTTCAAACTATTTATTGCGTCCCTTTTTGCAAAATACCTTTACTCGCCAAACCAGATGGGACTAAAATACAGTGCAAATTATGCTGAATGCAGCAGCTTGGCTCTCAGTAATACCCTTTTAGAAGAAAATGCGTATTGAATTTTTTGGTACAGTTTGCTCATGCTTATAATTTTTATTCAGAGTGAGAGAATATTGTGTAGTACAAAATGACACGTGCAGTAGTATATTCATTGAATTGATATTTATTGATACTAAGAGTCTATCATTTTAAACCTAAACTGAAAATAGTATCCTACTGAGATCTTCAGATATCAACATTTCCTTACTGGTTATCTGGAAGTGTGAAATGGTCTTGTGAAGTATAATCTAAATAAAAACTTTTCATGATTTATACTCCATATCAGCTTAATCATCAACCCAAGACTTGTTCCACAATGTTGGTGCAATTGCTGTTTTTCTTTGTTTTCTTCTTAGCCCTCTTAGCATTTGGCTACAGCTGAATTGTTTATGGAATTGCCATTCAGTTTTTCAGTTTCTCTCCAATTTGTCAGCTTCAGCTTTGAAAATTACCTTGTATCTTTTTAAAATTAAAAAGCTGCTTGAACTACATGGTAGTTTTAGCTTTGCAGTTTGAAATTTGTATTTTTTCTTTTTTTTTCTTTTAAACAGTTTGTTCTGTTGTAATCTCTCAGTAAGTAACTGTAAATGATAAATTTTATTATGGCAAAAGAAATATTTAAGTTAGGCTTTAGTTTGTCTTACCCACAGCACTGACATGCACTTTATTCCAAGGAGAAAAACTTGGTAAGCTCTTAATTGAAATCACAGCACAATGGTTTTTGGAAGACTCTTAGGAATTGTGCTTTATTTGGGGGAAATAGAAATTGATTTTTTTTTTAAAAATTTCTCTCTGTGAAATGATGTCTCAGTGGATGCCAGGTTTTCAGAGCTTCTAGGAAGTCCAAAAATAAACCTCAGTGCATTATGGGGAAACTTGGTAAGCTCTTAATTGAAAACATTTCATCTCAGGTGGGGCTTTCACTGATAATGCTGTGTTCTAATCTGTTCAAAATATTATTTGCAAATTGAACAATGGATAATGAGCATGACTATCCAATTTGCTAATTAACCCTGCTAATAGGTTATTAACAGCTGATCCTGTTTGCACTAAGTGATGATACTTGTTTCAGGTTGCTTCCTATTGTGTTTAACAGTGTTAATGAGGCTCACGAGATGCTGGTGCCATTTGTCCTTTGAAGGGTCTCCAGTTTGTCTGGGATTGGTAACGCCATAACATTCGTGATGCCAATAGGAAAAATACAAGGATAAGCCTGGTTGGAGCTGCTGTTGAGACAAGAGAAGGGTAGGGTCAGGACCTGGGTTTCATCTATTTATAACATGATTTAATATCTTTGACTTTGTTCTTTATTTCTTTCCCAATATCGCAGTTATTCCTGTGAATGCAGCATGGAAAACTGACATTTGCACAATACTGTCTTTCTGGATTGGGTATAATTAGCTCCATTTCCACTGCTGTGTGTTGGAATTGGTTTTGCCTGTGTTACTTCATGTTAATCAACTTCCTATTCAAAATGCCTTTTTCTTACCCAGTCATCTCTCTCCTGCTGCTCCCTGTTGCCAGCTTCTATCCTCCCTTCAGATTTCTCCTAACCTTATTGAAAGTTAAGCTGGAAACACTTGGAGGGTGATGTAAGTTTTGCTGTTTGCTGTAGCTCCACAGACAACTCGTGCTTCCTTCCCTGTAGGAAATAGGACCCAGAACTGTTCTTTGGAGGAAGAGCGCTCTTGGGAATCCCCCAGGGTAGCTGAGGATGGTTGGTCGGGCTGCTCAGATCTTACTCTGGATTATTGCCAATAGTGGCTTTTACAGCTATTCTGTACTCCCTGCTGTTATTTCTTTCTTTCACATAACCGGAAAAGCATTCTCTGTGACTTGGAGATTAAACAATTCCTTAATGGAAGCCTTATACATCTTTCAGCAAATGAATGTTTTTGTATTTGACATACACAAATGTGCTCTTTGAAGTTCCAGGGACTTTATTTTCTTTCTGTGGTGCACCTTGGAATTAATTGTGTCTCAGGTCAGGGTGACATGGTGCACATTAGCTTTGCTTTGTTCCTGACAGACACACACCTTGTCTTCTCAGGGCAGGGTTGTCTCTGTCTGAGGCTGCATTTGAATAAAAATACTCTGTTTCTTAAGGTAATGATGACTCAGAGGCTGCAACTACCCTGTGTATAAGAATATTTGAATTCACTTAGCAGGCTACATGGCCATATACTGCTTAGGGGCGCATTAACATTTATTTTTTCAGCATGGAAGGTCAGTTCTCCACACAGCACTCTCCATGATTGTAGAGCTGCTCTAATGATCTGTAATAGCTGAGTGTCTTTTTATAGGTGTGTGACTTCTTCAATACTTTACTTTTTGGGGATAAAATTTCTTAATATTACATTATTTCATCGTTTTTATGGGGTTAAACCAACAACTTTGTGGATAAGAAGAGTAAGTCACATGGGCAGGGCTGACTAACTTGTACCAGGGAAGGGAACGAATTGTGAATGGAAGAAACACATGACAAAAGACAGAGTGACCCATATTTGAAAGTGCAAGAAAAATTTATGTATTAAGTATTTACACTTTGCATACTCCAGGCAGTGCCAAGTTTGTAAAAATGGAAGACTTTGAATTACATTGATAAAATGAGAATAGATACAGTGCTAAATAAATCTCCTGTGGAAAGAATAGGTGGTGTTCTGTGTAGTAGATCCTTACTGGAAAATCCAAACAAATAAATTGATGCCTGGTGTAACTCTGCTGCAATATGTTATGTGAGCAAGGAATTTATTTATGTATCTGTGGCTCAGATGCTTTGTCGATATTAATAAATGAAATTTCACTCTGTGGTGATTCAGAGAAGGGACAGTGTTTTTCACTTCTCCCCAGACCCTGAGGCAGCTGACCTTAAGTTGAGCATTTTGATTCAGCAGCCAGAGCCAGGACAACAAGCAGCCTCAGTGCGGAGTGAAGCCAATGCAGGGCTGGCACACCAGTCCCGAGCTCATCTCCTGGCACTGGGGATGTCACTCCAGTACAGGTGACACTCTCAGGGCGATGATGTGCTCAGTGAGGGGCAGTCAGTGTGACACAGCCATATCTTATGGATGCTCCGCTGGAGACAGCTGGAGTCAAGTGTCCTTTGCAATGAAATGTCAGGAGCTGTCTTCTCAGGGATTTCTTTTCCTGCTGTAATTCCCCTGTAATGAACATTTCTATGTATTTTCAGCAAAGGTAAATAAGCATTGCATAATTTGCTTGATTGGCGTGGGTTTTATTGGTCTAACTTGAGCTCTCCATTGAGATTTGGGTACATCTGTCAGTTTTATTCTCTTTTCTCCTGTCCCTTTATCAGGGATGCGCTTGCCTGGAAGCAGTGGCTTCTCTGGGGATGGTTGGTTGTTAAGGAGACTCAAAATTTATACCTGGTTGTTTTGAACCAAGATTGTGATCTTAATGCATTGCTTGCACGGGGCTGTCCAAAATGTACATATGATTATGAATTCCTAAGTTGTGAAAGCTTTTATATTCTTCCATTTGTTGTGCTTCCAGTTTCCTTGAACCTTGGTTGTTGGTATCTGTGCTCTGAGGGAAAGAAGAGAATCCTGTGTCAACTAGGATAGAGTTAGGAATCCATGTCCCCGATCCTGTTGAGCTGGGAGAAGCTGAACAACTTGGATTTTGACAAGCAACATCCATAGGTTTTTAATTGTGCGTGGTTTTCTGTTTTTGTTGCTTGTTTTGCTTGTAATGTCCTCCAAGGAGAACCTGTGTGCCATCAGCTTAATTAGGCCTGATGAATTTCTTGAGATCACATGGCTGCAGCTCTTAACCTTTGTGGCTTGTTATGTGCATGGTGATTTCCTTACTAACCTTCACCAAATTTTAAATTAGCACAGGTGCTTTCTTTATTATTGAGATAACTGTCATAGTGTTTTTAGTAAGAACAGTTTAATCTTCCAGGAGATATTGATATACTAATTTGAAAATTTTTTGAAATATTGCACTTTAAAGTGCAATCTATTGCACTTTCTCCTAAATTTCTCTTTCACTTAAATACTTGCTAGAGTGATATAAACTGCTTTTTAACCCAATACCCCCAACTACTAACAATCCTGTCCACTTACCCAACCTGAATGTGTTGCCAAGAAACTGAACAGAATGGGGTTGGGTTGACCTGTGCGTTCACTCCAGTGGAGTTGCAGGCAAGACGTGGCAGCTGAATAATTCATTTGTGAGCAGGTCACTGAGGCTGTCCTTGCACATGTCAGTCACGACACTGCGTTCTCTCCTTTTCATTACTCCATCTTTCATCTCTCTCCACTTAGCATAGCTCAGCCAGCAACGTTAATAGATTCCCATCTTTCACTAAAATCCCTGTCTTGAAGGGCATGATAAAGAAGCAGAGGCTGCAGCTGCCCTCAGTGATTTGTGATTTATAACTGAGGGGAGTGATCTCCCTCCTGTTGTCACAACAGTGACAAGTGTTGCTGCAACACAGTGGTGATTGTTTAGATGGGACATGTAAATAAAACAGAGCCATCTGGACTGCTGAAAACACAGAATTCTGCTACTGGGAGTGGATTCAAGCTGTCTCTCCCTTTTAGGTAATCTGAATCTGTGGATTTCATTCACTTCTTGGAAATAGTTTTTTTTCTTTTTGGTCAGCAGCTGTTAACACTTACAACCCTTTGAAAGTGCTGAAGTCTGAAAAACCACCAGCCTGCCTTTTTTGGTACTTACAATCAACAGGTTTTCCTTTGAGCTAAGGCTCAAAATCCAGTTTCAGGATAGGTAGGAAATGGGTACAAGATTTCCTGTGAATCTGAGTTTCAAAGTTCTCCACCTTCGTGTAGAACAAAAGGCCAGAAACTATTCAGTGCAAAATTTAGGATTGAATTCATTGAGTTGGACAGCGCTGGGCAGTTAGATGAAAAATTACATCCAAGGTGAGCACGTTCTGGCTCTTTGGAGAGCTTTTATTATTTAGCGGTTATCAGGGGTTTTTGGGGTATTTGGGAAATGAAATAATTATGAGCTGTGAACTGAGAGCACATTTTTCTTTCATCACTGATTGCTGATAATTTGCAGTAGTCCTTACTACTTTAAATATATTGCCATTTTATGTTTATATAAGCATAGGAAGGATGAATTTTTATTTCCATATCTGAACTTTTTTTTTAACCTACTCTGATCAGGCAACCAAAATGCAGTACCTAATGCTAGACCTATCTGGAATTACATTATTCTTTATAAGTTGTTTCTTTAAGTGCCTTCAAAGAGGCAATGTGTGGGACTGTGGAGGTTCTCTGTCTTTAATGTATATGAAATTAGTGCATATTTATGTTGTTGAGATTTGGACAGGAATTTAATCTTGGGATTTATTTTTTTGCTGCTAGCATGAACTTGCTGCCATAAGCAGTGAATAATCTGAAGCCACAAAGCATCTGGTGTTTCTGAAGATTGTTCTTTGCTACCATATGATATACAAGCATTTAGGCCATTATGTTTAGGCTGCTGAGGAAAAAAAGATTGGAGTAGTGGAGCATAGCAAAAACACCAAGAGAGATACAAATATGTGAGTTCATTCCAGCAAGTGTTTGAGCAGCTGTAGACTTCATATTTAGTTCTGAAAAGCTCCATGTGGAATTCTATTCAGAATTTTAAATATGTGTCCAAATAGGGTGTCTCCTGATGAATAAATTAACTATTTTTCCACTTCCTTGAACAGTTTTCCTGATTCTGTTCGCATTTACACCTTGTGACCAGGCTTTGTTTGCTCTGGCTTTACATAATGGCAGGATTAGCTGATAGTGGTCTCCGAAAATCTCAGGTAGCTCTTCCCTTGCTACACTCATTTTTCAGCTCATTGCCTTGTTCTTTGCTGAGCTGAAATCGAGTCAGGTTTGGTTATTACATCTGTCCTGGGCAGGATTTGAGTCAGTCATGCGCTGGAGACGCAAACCTTGGTCTTGGTGCTTCCCTCAGTATTTGAGCTCTCAGTTTAACTTGGGGGAAACTGCAGAATTCAGAGTGTGTGTGTGTTTGGGCTCCATTAGTGTTAAAGACATCTGGGAGTCTCTGAGAATTGCTAAACTAATGGACTGCCTGCAGCCTGACACTGCAAAGTGCCTTCAGCTCCCTATAAATTACATGAGTTTTCTGTTAAAGCAGCAGTCAGGACTTCCCCGCAGCATACCTGGCCTGCTTCAGCAGGTTTTTCACTAAAATGGGTCGTGTTAAGGGTTCTGTAGGCAAGTGAACTCTGGTGGTTTTCACGTTCTGTAGACATCAGGTATAAATTACCTTTGATTTCAGAGGCTGCTAGGAAAAACATGAGCCTGTGTGCTACTGAGAGGGTCTTCAAGGTGGATGACATTTTTATGTACCTGACAACAGGGAAAACAGGGTGCTGTGGTAGCATTTGTGTTCAGAAAAGTTAGGGTTAAATGAATGGTATGTGTAATTTGAAGTTGTATTAAATTAGGCATGCTCATCCTGTCACTGAATGCTCCCAAGTGCTTCATTTTTGAGTGCTTCAGTGTATCTGTTTTCTGTGCCATCCTCATAAATCAACAGAGATGGATGTTTCTCTGTGGCTGTGCAGGCATCTGTGCAGATGAGCTGGCTCGTCAGCTGGGAGCCAGCTCAGAAACAGAAACTGGGAATTCTCTGGCTTTGGAAGAGAATTAAGAAGTTAGGCAGAAATACTCACTCGAGATTGCTGATAGGGTGGTGTGATTTTTGTTGACTTGTTTATATCAGTCAGAATAAATGTGTGCTTGTAGTTAAATTTACTTGAGCTTTGCTCTTTTTAGTTAGCAACTTTTACTTTCCTGGGTGTGCACCTGGGCATAGAGAAACGCCAAAGGTTACCTTCCTGCATGGAAAATTCCTTAAACTGTGGGAAAAGGAATGGAAAAATCTCGACATTTTCATTCTGCTTGCTAAAATTCATACAATTATTTGAATGTTTTCTTATTTTGCCAGGTCTGGGGGAAGGTTTCCCTGTGTCAGATCTTTTGGGAAAGTTCCCTCTGCAGCGCAGTGGTACAGCAAGGGCTCTCCTCCAGCAGTTGCAGCAGCTGGGCTTGGGAGGCAGCGCCGTGGCTGATTCGCCGGGGGGAAAAGAGCAGGGACACGGAGCTGAGGAGAGAGGTCTATAAATACTTCATGGCTGCAGCTCTGCTGCTCCCTGAACCAAGTTACCACTGCTACAGTGCACTCTGCAAAAATGTCACATCTCTTCATCGCTCAGCACTGAGTTGTGTGGAAATCACCAACTGCACTCTTTGTTTGGTTTGGCTTGGAGTTAGCCTGGCGTTTTATAGATGGATTTGATCAGGAAAATGGCTTGTGTGACTGTCGGCCTTTGCTCCCCTCCTTATCCATCTCCAGCCACTTTCCAATGGATCTGGAATTTACTGCTCAACTTCAGCCAAAGTTTTGAAAGGGTCAGAGATCCCTGAAGGTGTTATGTTCCTACAGAAATTATAGAAATGGGTGGTTACGTGTAGGAGAGACCACAGTGGAGCTCCCACAGAAGGAAAAGCACATTTTCTGTCGTGGTTGTTTTTTTCTCTGAGTTATGAGCCTGTGCGTGGCCCTGCTCTCTTGCCCAGTCACACAGGGAAGCGATGTCTGGAAGGGAAACCTCGTGCAGTAGGAAGTGGTGGGGATGTGCAGTAACCGGGGATTTCACAGCACAGAGATTTATTCAGGGATGCATCCGAGGCTCTGGGAGAAAGAGGAGCTTCTGCTCGAGTGATGCTGTGCTTGAGGAGAGGGAAAAGCAGCATCTGGGAGGGGACTCAGTTTTTGTCTGCCAGCGGGTGTTAAGAGAATCCTTTCCAGAAACAGGAGAGAGGACAGTTGCTCACTCTTCCACTGATAGTGCCTTTCTCCACTGTGTAATATATTCAGCCTCATTAAGAAGCCAGGATTGACACAATTTTTTTTCTATGAATTTGCAGTTTATAAATACTCTCATTTAAAGAGCTTTTCCCAGCTTTTGGCAAGCCATGGGTTTACAAATTGATTTGCTTATCCTTAGGGTTAGCTTTGGAGAGCACAGCGAAAAATAAGTTACCACCCAAAATGCAAAGTGGAATCATGCTGCTGGGTAATTTTTGTAAATAGAAGAATTTGGCCTCCACACAAACTGCTGGCATTTTCCTCTCTTCCATCATCAAGTGCAAAGATTCTGTGCAATGAATTTATTTGTGTAGGGTATTTAGTAGCTGAATGCTTAACATTTATGTTGACTTAGTTATTTCTGTTTTCCAACAAAGTCCAAAAATATTTGCCTAAGGTGCCAGCTGTTGCTGTGGTCTTATCTTTAGTCAATCTTAGCAATATCTGTCCCAAACTGACTGAGTTGTAAATCTTTTCTAAAACAAACAAAGCCTGGTCTTGGAATATGTTGAGCTAATGTGTCAGCGTTTGAGAGCAGTTTTGGACAGTTTTATCTCTGATACAGCCAGGCCCAGGTTATTCTTCCTCTCTCTGGATCCATTTAGAAACTGAAAGCTGGTGTGTGTAAAGGAGAGAGTTCAAAAGTAGAAGCAGTTTATCCCATCTCAGAGATTAAGAAACCTGTTAGGTCAGTTTATTTTGCTTTACTTTCAATCTGCTGACTTCTTTGCTTGCATAGATTCTGGTTTTTGCCTTGTGAGAAACTGCTGCTGAATTTTTTGCTTATCTTTCCTGGAGCCCCAGTGATCATGGAGATCACATTTTTGTCTCCCACCCTAAAAGTGCAAAACCTTCCAGGTTTAATCTCAAATGCAACTGACACTGGTCGAAAACACAGTAGTTCAGTGTGGGAAATGTCAAGAGAGTTGTGCAGAATCACACAGGTGCTGGAGTCAGATTTGCAAGTATTTTCTTCCTAGTCAGAACATTTTGGATAAGGAATGTTTATTTTTAGTGGAATATGTCAAAGTCTATGTTTAAAATAAAGTATGGGCTTAAATACACTGAAAGTATAATAAACTAGCAGTATTTCCTGATGGAGAGCCATACACCAGAGTACAACAAAAAGCAGAGTTTGTCAAACTTGCTTTTGCAATGGAAATACCGTTGGAGCTTCCCTTCCATTTCTATCTGTAAAAAGAGGAAAGCACGTCACAGGAAAGAACTTTTTTCAGCGTGGTCTTCCAGCCATCAGTGAAGGCAATGAAATTTGAATCCAGTCATGCACACTTGGAAGCACAGCTGGGTCCAGGCTGTCCCTGCTGTGCCCAGAGCTGCTGGACTGGGATGCTCAGCACGTTTGCTGATTTGGGGAATCCCTTTTCTGGGGGAATCTCCCCCAGCAGACCCTAATTTCAGGATCTTAGCTGGACTAGAGGGGGAAAACCCAAGCATCTTACTGCTTGTATTTGGGCTGTTCAACATGTGCACATTCCTGGGATGCTCAGAGCTTTGGCAAGACTTAAATCAAGGAAGATGTTTGTGGGAAACAGCAGAGCAGCACCTTTCACCTTCTGTCAGATCTGGCCTGAAACTATGTCTTTCTTGATAACCAGAAGAGCCTATTTTAGTCTCAGTAGTGACTTCATGCTGCCAGAAGCACTCTGGAGTGAGTGAAGCCATGGCAGGCTCTGTATTTGCAAAGCTATGCGTAATACTTATGTTGCAGTATGAGGAATATGTTGGCAATCTGTAACGTAGTGAACCTTCCTCTTTCTCTTAGCAAAACCTCCTTTGTGGAAAAAGAAATCTCCTTGAGCATTTCTGCTTTATAGATTTTAAATAGGGCTATTGGGTCACTTAATTTCATTCTTTATGTATAAATCTTTACGTCTTTCTGTGTTTTTTTCAGGAATCTGAGATGAAGGAGAACTAGATTCTGATGATCATCCTGACACTGTTTCTGTCACCTGTGTTGACAGGTAAGCGTGCCAGGCTGGTTTTGGAGAGAAAGGTTCAAATTATTTGTGTCAGGTGGGCAAACCTACTGTAACAGCCCAGGACCTCAACCCTGGCGTGTGCTGGATTCTGCAAAGGTGAATTTTTCAACAAACAGGTGGTCAAAAATGCTTCAAAAAGCTGCTTGAATCTCCAGCAAGGAAAATGTTCCTCCTTCTGCTTTGTGGTATTGGGTGGGTTACGAAAACGATCTCAGAGCAGAGGAGTTTGCAGCTTAACTGTAGCCTGCAGTGAAGGTGGCTGGAAGATCTTGTTGACTTTTATCCTCCTCCTCCCAAAGTACTTGAAATATGAACTAGCAGTAGGCTAATGTTATCATACTGCTTGTATTAGACATGACAACCCCCCTGCTCTTATCTAGGAGCAATTTATTAATGAGTTTCCTGCAACTTTCCAGCTGATGGTAGAACTGGATGAAGAATTTTGTGGGTTTTGTACTGTCATACAGTTAGGTGAGACCTGATGGACTCGAGCCTCTTGTGATACAGCACAACCATATTTCTTGTATCTCTTTTACCTTATCTAAATTCTTCGTTTTCAGTGTTTCCTATTAATAAAGCCTTCTAGTCTCTACAGTTATTATAAATGCCTTTATCTGTGCTTTTCTCCGATTCTTTTAAAACACAGTTCAAAACGTTTTGGCAGCATTTGGGAGATGACTTAGAACTTTTTGTATAGAAAAATTCTTAAAGTAAAATTTTTTTCTTGTCTTCCAGTTCAATCATTACAAAATAAACAAAAACATTAAACTCAGAAAGCTAGAACAAAAATGACACTGATTGAAAATTAGGTTTCCTTTGGTAAGGCTTGATGCTTCTGTATGATGTGAAAAGTAAAAAACTTATTTTTTCTGTGATAAGAGGAACTGAAGGTGCCTTTTCTTGCACTGGCTGTGGCAGGTGTCTGTGTCAATGTGCGTTTAGGAACACAGATCAAAGATTAGATGGTGAGTCCTAACAGTACCTTTGGATGAGCACTGGAAGGAGAGTGAAAATACAAAAATGATGTAAAATGTGTAAGATGGATTGCTGTGAGGTGTGTGGTGACATGAAGCAGTATAATTTGGAGCAGTGACCTGTAAAAAATGGAAAAAGAGAGAAAAAGATTTAAAAAAATGTGTGTTTCTCAAAGCTCAGTCCAACAAGTTTCTAGCTTACCAGGGCATTTAATAATTGACTGCTTCTGTGGTAGGGCCACTATCAAAGCTAAATACACCAATCAAAACAGAAAGGTGAAGAGACAGGTGTGCAAATTTGGATTTTGAGTATTGTATTTGACAATGTGTTGAGTTGGTGGGAAAAACTCTGTTTTATTGGCTGAAATGTTTAAGTTTGCAGGGACACCTTCTACCATCCCAGGCTACTCCGAGTGCTGTCCAACCTGGTTTTGGAGCAGCCACAGCTTCTCTGGGCAGCCTGTGCCAGGGCCTCACTACTCCCTGAGTAAAGAATTTCTTCCTAACCTAAGTCTTTCCTCTTTCAGTTTAAAACCATTCCCCCTTGTTCTGTCACTATCTGCCTGTGGGAAAAGTCACTCTCCTTCTTTTATATAAGCTCCCTGTGAGAAGCATGCATGAAAATTCAAGTGATATGCCAGAATGGTCACTCTCCACGTGTGACTGAAAAACCAAGTGGAGAAGTTTAGATTTATTAAGAACTGCAGAAAACCTTTGAGGTGAGGCAGCTAGTGATGGCAAGTGTGGAAAAAACCTGAAAACCAGCTGTGAGGGAGACTAAATAAAAGCTGTGGGAGAACTTTAAGCAGACGTAAAACCTAAGAGCAAATTTCTTTTTAATGCTTCTTTTCTTTAAAAGTGTGAAAAAAGTTTGTTTCTAATTTTATGTTAATGCTGAAAAGGACTTTGGCTGATAACGCCAAGGTCGCGGGTTCAGTCCCCATACGGGCCACCAAAAATGTCGTAGGTTTGACCCTGGCTAAATGCCAGGCACCTACGACGTTTGCTTTCTATGCTCTCTCCTGCTGCAGCTATGCAGAGGACGGGAAAAACTAACACAAAACACTGGACTCATGAGTTGAGATAAGATCACTGATAAGGGACGCACAAGATTCAGGGCAAAAGCAGGCAGGAGATTAAAGTTGCAAAGAAAAGTGATTTATTAATCTAACAGAGTCAGAGGATAAATTG